>JAQFVV010012523.1:600113-700875 GCA_028023455.1 Epiperipatus broadwayi | reverse complement strand
ATTAGTTTAAAAAATAACTTGAATAAAAAAATGGATGATAATAGTACTAGTTTTAGAAGTGATATGTGTAACTTAAAAAGTGATTTGAATCAAAAATTGGATGATAATATTAATAGTTTAAAAAGTGATTTGAATCAAAAAATGGATGATAATAGTACTAGTTTTAGAAATGATATGTGTAACTTAAAAAGTGATTTGAATCAAAAATTGGATAATAATAGTAAAAAATTAGATAGTTTAAAAAATGATTTGAAGGTTGAAATAACAGGAATTGAAAATAAACTATCTACAAAAATCCAACAATTAAATTTAAATGTGGATAATGTTAAAAAAAGATAACATAGAAATTAAACAAGCATTAAATGATTTAAAGAATGAAATTGATGAAAATAATTCAAAATGTCAACAACGGTTTAGTGAGTTCCAAGGTGACATAATAGATAGATTAAATGTTAAATGTGATGAAATGTATAAAAATCAAGGAATTTTTAGGGATCAAGTAAAAGAAGAACAAAATAAAATACGGAATGAAATCCAAGTAGATAGACAACAAACACAAGCAAGAATAGATCAACTATCTACTAAACATAATAATGAGGTAGAATCTCAGAATAATGTATTGGAGACTATTGATCATCAACTTAAAACTTTAGAAAATAAAATGAATTCAATAGAAATTAATACAAATATAGACAAAAATGTATTGGAAAAATTAAGGAAAGATACTACTGAAACTTGGAATAGAGTAAATAAAATAAAGGAATCAACTGATAGTAGATTTTTGGTTATTGAAACACAGATATGTAAAAGAACACCAACTATAGAAATGCATCAGGTTGAAAATAATGTAAATACTTATAGTCATAATCAAGAACAAAATCATGGTGAAAATCATTTCGAGGTCATTCAAAAAGATCCACAACAAGTAATTGACTCTGGTGATAGATCAAATTTTCAGTATCATATAATGCCTGAAGTTGAAAATTATCCTAGTAATTTTGAATTAGAAGGGTTAAACTTAAATACTTATAGGATTAATCATGAAAATCAAACATCAACTTCTCAGTTGAATGTTTTAGAAAAACAAAAGGTATACAACCATTCAATACCAAGTAGTACAATTAACCAATTTGTTAGGTTAAAAATATTCAAAGGATCTCATAATGAATCTCCGATAGAACATATTAGAAGCCTTAATCTTTATTTTTCTGTTAACCATAGTTTATCAGAAGGAGAAAAAGTGATCGTTGCATATAGTCACTTACAAGGAGATGCATTGATATGGTGGGAGTCTTTATCACAAACTCCATCTACTTATATGGAATATCAAGAGCTATTAATTAAAAATTTTTGGAATAGAGATAAACAAGAGGCTTTATTGTACCAAATATTCCAAGATAAGTATAAACAGACACCTGGAGAAACCTTGACCAAATTCTTTCGCCGTCAAATAACAAAATTAAGAACACTTAATACTTATCATTTAAGTGAAGGCGAAATGATTAGAATAATAAAAAGAAATTTACCACTTAAAATAGAACAATCATTATTGTGTACCAATATAACAAAAATAGAACAAATAGCAGAACTTTTAAATAGTATTGATATGAATCAAACCAATTTATCAATTAGATTACCTGATAAAAAAAAAGGAGGAAGCTTCAATCAATACAATATTTTATAATAGAAGGAAAAATAATAGAAATACCAATTATTGGAAGGGAAAAACATCTCAAAGGAATATACCTTATGACCCCTCTCCCAAAATAAATCGTGATAATTTAAATAAAGTAAAAATAACTTCTTCTAATAATCCAAGAAATTTCCCAAAACCGGGATGTAGTAAGGATATATCTATAGATTCACATAAAACAAACTAAAAGGGTACTTGAGGAAATGTTCCTCACCTCAAGAAACCAAATACCCAATGAGGAACTTGAATCAATCTTTTACACGAGAAATCACTAACATGATGTGTTCATGGGAAGATAAAACACCAAATTTTGTTTTACAAAGTTGCCCTATGATAGAAGTTTTGTTTGAGAGCTTGCTGGTTAAGGCATTATTAGATTCTGGTAGCCAAATTTCTGTGATATCAGAGACATTTTACCAAAAGATTTTAGCAATAAATCCTAATATCAAAATTTTACCACTGAAATCTATGCAGGTTACCATGGCTAACAGTAGAAAAGCTAAGTTAATCCAAAAACAAATTTGGGTTGAGATTAAAATCGGCCAAACAACTCTCTATCATGTATTTTTAATTTTGAATGGTTTGATTCATAATGTTATTTTAGGGGCAGACTTCCTACATTTGAACACTTGTGTAATTGATTTCTGTAATAAAACAGTTAAAATTAATGATGAAGTCTTAGAGATGACATTGCTTCCAAGATATGATCAAATTGAAGTTGACTCTATAACATCTAGCATTCCAGAAACACTTTTAGAGAGTAAACTCACAGAATCCAACTTGCTTGGAAGTGATGATATATTAAAATTACGATTTGTTATAAGAGAATTTAATTCTATTTTCTCAGACATACCAGGAGTGATAAAGGGATTCCAACAGAGAATTAGATTAATTCATGATCAACCATTTCAATCTAAATCATATCCTATTCCATACCAATATCGGGAAGATATATCTAAGCAAATTAATAAAATGCTGGATTGGGAAATCATTTCCAAATGCTCTTCACCTTACTGTAATCCGGTAGTAACTGTGAAGAAGAAAGATGGGTCGATGAGATTTTGTTTGGATGCTAGACAACTAAACAAAATTACTGTCCCAGACAGAAATATACCACCGCCCATACATGACTTATTCATGAAATTTGGAAATAAGAAGGTATTTTCTACTTTCGATTTAACCTCCAGCTATTGGCAGATTGAACTTCATCCAGAAGATCGCCAATATACTGCTTTCCGTTATGAGGGTTTTACATACCAATTTAATAGGATGCCATTTGGATTGATAAATAGTGGTGCAGGTCTAATCAGATGTTTAGATAAGACTTTATCTCCTGAGGTAAAACAAATCATAATTATTTATGTGGATGATGTAATTATTGCATCCACCACAGTTGAAGAACACCTTCAACATTTATCTATATTTTTTAAAGAGTGTTTTCTGAAAGGTATAAAAATTAACTTCAAGAAGAGTACTTTAGTTTCCAACCAAGTAGTCTTCTTAGGTCATATTGTTGGTTGCAATGGGATAAGACCTCATCCAGAGAAGATCTCTGCCATTCAAAACTTTCCTAAACCATCTACCCGAAAACAAATTAGATCATTTTTAGGTCTATGTAATTTTTACAACCGTTTCTATCAGAAGTTCTCAGACCACATGGAACCGTTGCTAAAATTGATTAGAAAAGATGAACGTTGGAAATGGACTGAAGAACAAGACCGTGCATTTGAGAATATTAAAACAGGGTTTTTAAAGTTAACTATGTTAGCTTTCCCTGATTTTAATAAACCATTCATTGTTCAAACAGATAGTAGTGGTTTTGGATTAGGGGTAACACTGTCCCAAATCCAAGAGGATGGCCAACCAGGTGTCCTCTACTTTATAAGCCGGCTCTTGAAAGGTCCAGAAATAAATTACACGGTTACAGAGAAGGAAGCACTAGCAATAGTCTGGGCTTTCCAAAAATTTCGACAAATGCTACTCGGATCAGAGGTGATAGTGATCACTGATCACAAAAGCCTTGAATTCCTGAATCATAGTTATCTGACTAATAGTCGTCTAGTTAGATGGAGTTTACTACTACAGGAATTTAATTACACTGTGCATTATTGCAAAGGATCCGAGAATATCGTAGCTGATGTGCTTAGTCGAAATCCATGTAGGTCAGAACAAAATCATTTGATGGTAGACAACGCCTACATTACAAATGTCAATGTGATGGCTGATAGTAATGTAGAGAACGAGTTGGAAAACTTACAAGAAATACAATTTAATGACCCAGAATTAAACCCAATTATAAAAGTTTTATTAGGGGAGGAAGTTTTGGATGCACCTAAAGATCTTAACCATTTTAAATTAGAACAACAGGTCTTACTATATAAAGTGAATGATAATGTTGATGAGTGGAGGACAATAATACCAAAGTCTTTACGTGACCCACTCATAAAATACGTACACTGTCTATACGGGCATTATGGTGCTCATAAGACAGAACATACCCTTAAGAATTGGTTTTACTGGCCAAAAATGTATAAAGACATCTTGAAATCACTCCAAGATTGTCTAATTTGCTTAAGAGCTAAATCAGTAAACCAAAATTATATTAATTCAATTAATTCTATCATTCCAGAAAGACCAAACGAGATCTTAGCAATTGACTATTATGGGCCTTTGCCTCCATTTAACAAACAAAAATATTTATTAGTCACTTATGATCTCTTTTCCAAATATGTTGCTGCTTACCCGATACCCCAAGACAATACTAAACATACAATCAAAGTATTGAGTACTCTCCAATTTCCAATGATAGGAAAACCAAAAACCATACTAACTGATCATGGTACACCTTTTCTATCTAGGGAATGGAAGAAATGGGTTGACATATCAAAAATAAAACATGTGCTAATCTCTATTAGGAATCCACAATCAAATCCATGCGAACGTATTATGCGGGAGCTTGGACGTTTGTTTAGGACCTATTTAGAAGAGGAGCACAAGGGTTGGGTAAAGCAGACAAAACGTGTAGTAGACTATATCAATTGGAGTTTAAATGAATCTACAGGATTCTCACCCATCCGACTACACTTTCATCAAATTATACCTATATTATTTAAAAAATATAAACCTATTATTAATGAACCCAAAATAAATGGAGAAAATGATATTTTACAAGCTCATAAACAACTTGTTAAAATGGCAAATAATAGAAGTCAAAATAAAAAAAAATGTATTTATGAATTTAAAATCGGAGATAAAGTTTTGATAAAGACTTTCCATCCCAGCAAACCATTGGAGAATAAATACCATAAATTCTTCAATACATATGAAGGACCTTATACTATCGTTAAAAGGGCTGGTCCAAATGCATTTTGGATTAACCAAGAAGGAGAGATTCGTGGTACATACAATTCACGAATTTTAAAACCATATTTTGGCTGCTTATAATGTTTTATAAAGAAATGAGGTGAAGACCAAGATAAGAATTGGGCAGTGTAAACCATACGGTTGTATAAAAAAATAATAATAATAGTGATCAATGTAAAGAGAAGTATAGTTAAAAACATTAGCTTTGGTGAGGGTATTCTTTAATGCCTTAAAATAATTAAAACCATAGAGTCAATTCATATTTATAGATGGATACTCTAGTATTTATTTAGTCCTTTTCAAATGCATAAGTCTTAAAGAAGCAGGAATAAGGCTAGTAAATATATTTGTGGTCCAAGAAGGAAACACATTATTTTTTTTTTTTTTTTTTTTTTTTTATAAAAAAAAAAAATATATATATATTAACCCATCAAAGTCCTTAATTTTTTATTTTTATTTTTGATCATTATCACAAAAATAAAATAGCCCAAGTATTAGGAAGATATACCAGTTAAAAAAAAAAAATGCAACCCTTCATAAAATCCAACTATAAATGCAATTAAACTATAAGAATATACTAAAATAGTTGTAAGTGTTTAAAATTTTAACTTAAATTAAAATTTTAAATTTCCCAAGGGAAGGGGAAATATAATAGTAACTTACAGTTGTTATTATTAGTCTAGCGTGTTTTATCTCTTGTGAAATTATTTATAAATATAAATTTTTATTTGACTATTTTATTATGTAACATATATGTACTATTTATATATACATTTAAGTGTTAAATAATATATACCTTAAGCTTTTGAGTAAAATGCCAGATTTGAAGTTAAGAATAAATACTTATATATTTTTTTTATTTTATTATTAAATCTTAATGTCAGTGGAACAATTGATAGTTGAATTAAACATGAACTTATATAACACACGAGCAGATTCGTTCGCGCTCTGGAAAATAAAAAAAAAACGAAAGAAAAAGAAAATCTTTTCTCTTTAAAAATATCATTTTTCTTCTATCAATACTACTATTTAGTGATTGGAATTTAAATATTAACTTTTTTAAATTAAAATAATTTGTGGATTCAAAGTCTGCAAGGAAAATATATTTAATTTTCTACTTAATCTTAAAGGAATAGCAATATAAAGGAAAAGAACGTCTGTTTAAGTTTTGAAACTACGTTGTTTTAACTCTTCCATTATTCTTCGGATATATATAAATTTAAGATAATTATATATATTAAGGATAAAACAATGTGCACTGAGTAGTACACTCATTATATCGTAAAAGGTTTCGAAACCAACCTTGCATGCTATTTTAAAATATTTTGAAATATTGAATATATAGAACGTCTAGTGATAATAGAGAAATGAAGATTAAGAACATCTACATTCGAAGAATATTTATTTTATTTCACATTGATCCGGTCATTGGATGTTATTAACAGTTTATCGTTTAAGGATAAATGGAATCATCATTGTACAAATGGATTGGTGATATGCTTCGTAAGAGATCTTCATTGGGATGATGAACTATAGACTTCAATATCTACTCTCAACTCTCTTATAATTAAGTTTCCTTATTATTTATTTACATATATTATAATAATGCTTATATTATTTTAATATGTTTATTATTATTATTATTATCTTTATTTCAAATTTGGCATCGCATCATATATATCTTAAAAGGAAAATTATATTTATTATTAAATATAATTAATTGAAAGCTTAACATAATTCATTAAATTAGATGAGGGATATAAAAAATAGTTATTATTTGACAGATATCTTAAACAGGATTGTATTGTGTTTACTACGTAATATTGTAAACGTTTAATGTATTTTTATTTATTAAAAATACATATAATATATAAGTTATACAATGGCAAATAATACTTATATATGGGTAATTGTGAAGCATATAAATAAGAACGGTAAATAAATTAATAAGTTACATAAATTATTAATTTTTGAACCCAGATATTGTTTTTATATATCTGTTAATTTAAGCTATTTTCTTTAATTTTTGAAAGTTTATTATAGTATTGAGTTTTATCATAGGGTATTAAATAAAAAAATATCATTTATTAATATTCTTTTAAAATGATAAAATTCATCCGTATTTATTTATTAATATTTTATTATCTATTCTATTATATTTTTTATTGTTTATTAAATATTGATTTGTTAACGTGATCTCTTTGTCTAATCATTATTGAATTATATTATATATATGCTAGTATTATAAATGTCATATGAATAATAGTTATAATTAATGCTTATATAGAGGCATATGAAATAACTTGTTTTTGAAATTATTCCTGAAAAGAGCTGATTGCAAATTCTCCGTGAGTTTAAATATCGTGGCATAATGGTGACTGAAAGAGGGATGAAAGATGGATGTCCTGGTCTAAATTGTATTTAAACTTATTTAAAGATTAATGAGCTAGCATAATAGAGGTATATATAATCATGGACTTGGTATTTCATCGATTCATTTCTAGCATTCTACTTGAAGACCCAAAGTCCGATTGTAGTGAAATGCGTATCCTCTTTCTAAGGAATTTAATCATCTCTTTATATTTAACAAGACCAACTTAGATTTTAAATATAATCCATTCTGTTATATTTGGCGAACCTAACTATGAAGCATTAAGTTAATGATTTCTAAACATTAAATATAATTGATTATATTACAATTAATACATCAACTGGGATGATTAAATGCCGTTCCGTTATATTTGATGCCTCAACTAAGGCTATCAAATAGGCTGTCCCGTTATAATATATATATGAGTATTTGTATACATATCCAAATGAACCTCTTTATCATTTATAACTGTTTATTATATGAAGATGTTTATGAAAGTTATTATAATTTAGTGATAACATATGTCACTAGAATCTTAAAATAAACATTATATAATGCAATATATCAATTCTTTAGTTACAATTGAAATTATTTGTATCATAAAAAAGATTATTTTAAGAAGTCTGTATGTGACACTTCAAAAAAAAGTGAAATTTAGGAAATATATATTTAGATTTAGCATAGTATAAGGACAATATTGATATTTCTTTTCAACTGTAATGTTAGAATGATCATACCTTTAAAAATGTATCTCTGATGTAGATATTAGCCAATGATATTATTATTTTTATTATTGTTTTTTATTTATTCTTAAGGAATATTTACTGAGGCTATAACATCGATAATATGCATGTAAAATGCGATAGTAGGAACTTCTACAGGTGGTTAACCACAAGCTTACACTATGGAAGAAAAGAGGTGAACCCTTCTTTACTTCAACCTACTTTTTATTTAAATAGGTGAAGCTGAAGTGGTTATATCTGCGAGTGTGAAGCTATTCAATACTTCACTGATTAAGTCCAGAGTAAATGGTCTTTATTCAAACACAAATGTAACTTGATAAATGTGATGAAAACAAATGTTAGAAATATGAAAGTCATAAAAATCACGTTAAAAAACCTATAGAATAAAATCGATATTATGGTTTCTTTTTTATTGTTACTACCATTCTTAAAGAAAAAAGAAAAATATATAAATCAAAAATAATATATATATATATATGTATATATATATATATACCACTTATTTATTTGATCAAAAATAATATATATATATATATGTATATATATATATATACCACTTATTTATTTGAAGTGATTTTGTAAATTTTTTAAATCACTATTATTATTCTTGAATCATTGTGCAATATTTGATTTTGTTAAATTAATTGTTTTATTCTGAGAATATTAAAATACTAATGATAAATTGCACAAATATCTATAAATGTATACATTTTTAAACATAAGTATTGTTAGAAATACTACATAAATTCTTTATATTTTATTGTTTTCAATTATAAATTGATTCAATAAAATATTTCCTGGTTTTACTTTATATTTTGGTAAATAATCAAGTCTTATTTGTTATTTTAATGCTAAATTTTAAGAGCAGGCTATTAAAGTACTTAGAGAGATAATAAAGGTGAATACATTTTATTTTCTTTTGCTGAGATTGATCTGAAAAAGCTTCTCTTTATTTATTTGTTTATTATATAATTGAAAGACTATTTTTCTGTAACAATGATTTAGAAGTGTAGAATTTAGAGAATGCTTGAATTTGGGTAACTTTATAAAGGAGTTAAAGAACTAATTTACTAAGTCTCTCTCATTCTAGTTTCAAACTATTTTATATTATCATAATTTGGACGTTCACAAACCTAAAACTTTAACCTATTTCTATCATTACAATTTGTTGATTAAAGCTTTGGGATATAACAAATATTATATCATCATCACCCTATGTTCCATTTTAATTCAGCTTGTTTTTGTGGTGCTTATTTGTCAATAAAACCATTTGCTATTTTATACCATTTTCAATTTGGTGTCTCAATTTCTGATGCATACTAAAGTCAATCTATCCCATCACTTTTATACCTATTATACGATTACAATTTAACTCTGAACATGAGGCACAACATTATTAAATAACATTATTGCTATGAGTGTAAAGGTTTTTTTTTCATGACCCATAAGCAATGTGGATAATTTTAGGAATTGTAAAGGAAGTAGTAATTTTTTATATGTGTTAGTACCATTAATATTTAGAAAATGCTTTAAAATAAGTGTGAAAATATGACATTATTCAAGTAGCAATCTTAATTTCCAAGACAAATTAAAAAAAGGTAACAATAAGATTGTTTATTTTTCTCTATTTTCATGTATGCTTTGGGTGATGATTTTATTAGATATAAGTAAGGGATAACAATTCTCAGATAGTTTATGTTAGGATATTTGGAAAACATAAATCAATTTTTATATATGAGTAACTTTAAATATTAATTCATAATAGATTATATTTAATATTAAGTATAATGGAAGATACTATTGACATAATGTTGTGAAGGTCAAACATTAATCTATTGGACATTATAAATGCAATTAAAAATCATAAATGAATTATGTGTGAAGTTAGATATTATTTATGTTAAGTTAGAAACATTAAATGCAGAGATAGACTCTAGTTGTGCTGATTTAAATGCCAATATAGATGCCAATTTTTCTGAGTTGAAGGTATTAAATGCAAAATAGATAGTAATTCTGCTGAGTGGAAAGTTGAATTCAATCTTAAATTAGATTATAATGCTGCAGAGACAATGTCAATATTAAATCTTCTCCATATAATTTTAAAACATTTAAAGCTAGATTAGATGATAACACAAAGGATTTGAATGCAAAATTTGAACAATTAGGGGATAAATGCATCACAAAACTGAAAAAGTTTAGAACTGAAGCTGTTGCATTCAAAATAGAATGTAAAGCATTTAGTCAAATGATAATAACTAATTTAGATACAGGTCAGAGATAGTTATGAATCACAGTCTCAAAGATAGTAAATGATTATTTTGAATTTGAAGGGATACAAGATGAAAAAGATAGTGATAGATCTTCTCTGAAAAATAATCATTCTTATTTAGATGTTTGAAAAATAAGTGGCTTTTCTTTAAAAGCAAAAATTGTAGAATCTTGGTAGTTTTACTACCATGTGGTACATAACAACAAATGTTTGAAATTATGTAATATTGAGAAGTTTGAAAAAAATGAACATATTAGTATATGGAATTAAGTATCATAAGAAATTTATGGACACATTTTATTTTGAAGAGTATACAATAATGAGTTTAAAGCATCTTGACAAGTTTTATTAAACAATGATCATGCATGTAACAATTTCAGTTTTGATAGAAGAAATTATGAAAATGAATAAAATTGTTTCATAAAATATTTTTTTATAAAAAGTTGACCAATGTATGTATTTATGTGACTTAAATGTGAGAGATTTTTATATGAGAATAAGGCAAAACATAATGATGAGGTTTAGCTCTTGTCATTCTAAAGTTAATGAAGGTAGAGCAAGTGCAAAGTGTTTGACTTATGATAATACAAATTTTAAAAATAGGGTATATTGTCCAAATGTAATAAAAGATGCAGACTTTCAGTATTTAATTCAAGAGAAAAGGGCAGTTATAGTTTTTTATAATATGGTTATATTTTTTCCAAGTCAAATATATATCAAAGCCTAATTTAATTTGTAGTACCAAAATTTGGTAACTCACCAATAGATGATGATGTAAACCTTAGCTTAACCTTTTAAAACAATAAAATATAATAAATAAATCAAATTCCATATAAGTAATGTATGTTACTACATTATTGCATATAACATTAATATTTCTTATATATCTCTGTGTTTTTATAGTATTTTTTACAATATATATATATGCTAGTAAGTATATAGATATTCATTATAATTTTGTATCTATAGCTAGCATAATATCACAGATAACAAACAATAACATAATTCTCATTACTTATTAGATATTTAATATCATTAAGACATATATTTAGTATAAATAAAGTTTCTATGGACATGGCTGAAGACAAATGGACAATTTGTGACTTCATACACTTGATATCTTCTAGCTTATAAACATAAGTGTGAAAAAAGTGTGGATAGGCTCTCACAAAAAAATGTTTAAAATAAATAATATTTATTTAATTACATTACATAAAGTATAATGAAAATTCATTAATTGTGATTAAAATTATGTGATCTCATTATGAATTTAGGTGATGATGATGTAAAAAATAAAGACATTATTTATAATCAACAATTAAGCAATTTTATTGACAAAATATGAATACATATGAATTAAAATTTAAATGAGCATAAGATGAATAAATCAATATATTCATTTCTCAACAATAAGTGGTTTTATTTATAAGTGCTGTTATAAATGGACAGCAGGTAGGTGAGGTGATGTGTAAGTGTTTTTTTTATAAAACATATAAACATTTATTGGAGAAGATTGCATATATATATAGGATATAAATAAATCCTTACTTTTGTAAATTAAAAAAGAATAAAAAGTTTATGTATGTTTTATAGTTCTTAATATATCTCCTTTAACATAGCACACTATCTGAATGGCATCTACTTAGTTTTATCCCTGTTATTTAAATATGACATTTAATTTTCTTGCATCAAATATAATGTGAACATGGTATAATGTGTATATAACATTAATGCCCAAACAACAAATTTGTATTTCACTTTAGCCATAGATTTAATCTTTTGATTTATTACCTTCGAACATTACTTTTTCAGATATATTTTAAGCATTATTCATTTACATAAACACTTTTAAAATGTGAAAACATTACTGTCATATGAGTACAAGAAAAACAAAATATAAAATATATAAAACAAGAGAATTCAATAATATTACACTAGTAATCCTCCTCCTCTTCATCATCATCATCAACCTTCATCATCAGAATAATAATAATAATAATAATAATAATAATAATAATAATAATAATAATAATAATAATAATAATAATAATAATAATAATAATAATAATAATAATAATAATAATAATAATAATAATAATAATAATAATAATAATAATAATAATAATAATAATAATAATAATAATAATTTATCTCTAACAAAAATAACACATGCAAACATCTTATATCAAGTAAATATTTAAACCATACTACCTAATCTTCCTACTGATGAGAATATTGACAAATATTAGTGCATGCAATAAAATTAAAACAAAAACATTTCACAAAAAAGCAATAAAAATTAAATAATTATTATCTATTAAAGTTTATGAAAACAATAAAATCAGTTGTATCTATGTGCACATTTTACTGTAAATGCCATTAATATATTTCATTTTATGAATACACTCATTATTTTTATTTTTCCACAATTTCACTACAGTTATGTTTGCAAAATCATTTGACAGGTGAAATAATATCATTTTCAGTGATATTGTTCCATTTATGGTAAGATGATTTCATTTTAAAAAGCAAAATAAGAAGATCGTTTTTTTCTGTCAATTCTGAGAGGATTTATGTCGCAAATTCCCAAAGCAATTATATTTTTTCTTGTTTATCTTTTTAAAACTTGAGATATATTATTCTATTTCAATTGCCAATAATATTATTTTTTGTAAAGATAAAATAGCAAAAACACAATCATTAAATTAAATTAAGTCTGAAATTCACATGCGATTTTAATCGAATATTTAATTATATGTTAGACAAAAGGCAAAGTCTGATATACTTGCATAGCGAATTTAATAATTCCAAACTATTTTGAAGGTTCAAACACATTTGGTTCTATTTAAATAATTTCAATGTTAATATGATAAATTATTTAATTTAAAATTTTATCAGTGTTCTAAGATAAGAAATTAATTATTATACTAATATTAAATCTTATGTGATAATAATGATCAAAAAGGCTCATCTCTGCCTCTAAGGTGAATTTTTAATGGCTCCTCTAGACAAATATTGTAGGCATCAAATGGCCACAAATATTCACTATTTAGAGCTTATATATTCTACAAGGCATGCTTTATAAGAATAGAACCTCAAATCTCTTCAAGAAATTTCTAATATACTGAATAACACATAATTTGAAAAAATGATGCAGATTTAAACTTTTTTTTTACTCAATTACAGTTTGTGAAATTGATATAAGTTGGCACATCAACCAATTTCATCCTGATGATACAATTTTACTTGTTTCTTAATTATTAAAGAAGTGGCAGCCATCTTATATTACAATTTATAAATGCAAAATATTTTAAAAAATATATTCTTAAGTTAAATATACATTAATTAACTCTTATTTTGATAGTAAATAATGTATTTACCTGTAACATATTAAAATAAATAATATTTAACATTAAAATTTATTGTTCTCATGGTACCATAGAATTTCCTAATATATTCTTATCTCATTATAAAATATTATTTTAATCCAAGTATAAGCTTTCACAAACACATTCGCACACATTTAAATATTATACGTAGGTTATATTTGTGTGTAAGTGATTTTAAATCAAATATAAATCACTAAAATTATGACTATGTTATGAGTAATTTCTTTACCTTAAAAATTGATATTAAATAATAAAACGTTGTTCAGTGTAATGAAGGATTAGCAACATAACTAAGATGTTGAATGTTTTCTGTACATTTTGAATTTAACTGCAATTTTGCCATTTTGATCCATATTTTTAGACTTGTTTTAATATATGTTTGTCATCTTGGATCTCCCTAACAATGATATATATATATATATATATATATATATATATATATATATATATATATATATATATATATATATATATATATATATATATATATATATATATATATATATATATATATATATATAATATGACATGACCTGAAAATTATAATTATTCCAAAAAAATGTTTTTAAGTTGATTACTTTTAATATTGAGAGCTATCAATATATATATATTATACAGTTATATTTATTATTTTTATTATTATTAATATATGTAAGTAGAAAATATCTCTTCTAGCAATATGATCAGCCCAACTCCACTTCAGTCTTTTAATTTTTTGAATGAGTTCAGTAACACCTGTTTGTCCTGTTACCCATCTATGCATCTCTCCATATTTCCTTGACTGGTCTGAAGTCTTTGTATTGCTTTTCTATTAAGGGCTGAAGTTTCAGACCCATAATCAAGAACTGGTAAATTTATTAAACACCTTCCTTTTCAAACACAAAGGCATATTTATTTTAGTATCAAGTTATTTTTACCAAAAGCACTCCAACCAAGTTTAATTTTTTGATTAATTCCATTAATTATGTTTTCATCTGAATTAATAATCCGACCAAGATCTTTGTAACTGTTAACTTTTCTAACTCATCATAATCAATTTTTATTTTCATATTTTGAAAAATTCCATTAACAATACTTTAGACTTTTTAACATTTATCTTTACTCCTACTTCTGATAACTCCTGCTACATTTCCTGCAGCTCTAAAGCATTATTTGTAAAAACAACTACATCATCTGCAACATATAAATGATTTCAACAATCTCCATTTACTTTCACTCCTTCAGTTTCTCATTTTAATCCAAAAATACTTGTTGCAGTACTGCTATAAAACGTTTTGGAGCTATGGAATCTTCTTGACTTACACCCTTTTTGATGTTGTCTTTCCTAGTATCGTTATGTAATCTAATTGTTGCTGTTGCATTTTTATAAATATTTTTTTTAAAATAGGACAATATCATGGATCTATACCTTGATGATTCAATGCTTTAATGACTGAATAAAGTTTATAGAAACAAATGCTTTTTTATAATATACAAATCCAAAGCATAATGGAAACATATATTTATTTGTACTTTCTATAACTTCTCTCAATACCTGGATATGATCCACTGTTCTAAAACCACTTTCAAATCTATATTGTTCTCTTGGTTGGTGGAAATCCAAGGTTCTCTGTAGATGAGTTGTAATTATATTGGTAAAAAAAATGTATAAAATGGATAAAAGACTGATAAACTGGATTTCAAAAAATTGTAAAAGACACATGTGAGATGGATGGATAAAATAAAAAAAGTTTGTAAGTGTGATGTGGAGAAGAAAAACTAAAGATCAGAGAAGATGGATTTAACTTGGAGAGACTTTCATCATGCATTCAGTTGATAATGGTTGACGATGATGAAGAAGTAGAAACTAAATCATTTTTTATTAACAAAAGTTTCAGAAAATTAGAGAATCTTAAAATTTCAATGTTTCTATTTAAATGATTGACCCATTTTTTGTTTATTTGTGAATTCTGTAGTAAGTCTGTCTTCTACACTATTACATTAAAAATAGTTTCAAGAGAATGTTTAATATGACCACCATTGTCACAGCAAGTAAAAAGAAAACAGAAATAATTGATTATTTTATAGCATTCTTATTTTGTTATCTCTATATATTTATGCTTATATTTGTCTCATTAAAAAATTGATAAAACAATTTTTCTTGATTACATAGATGTTTTGATTATATTTAAGCTTGGCTAAATTTTGAAATATATTTATGGCATTAATATATATTTACTATTTCAGTTACTAAAAAAATTATTAAAATGAACTTATATTTTTATATAAAAAAAGGTAATACTTTATTTGAAAATCGGGAAACTATAAAACTATCTACTAAATTTAAACAAGATCTTAAACTAATGGGATTTTCAAAAAGAAAGAAAATTAAAAAAAAAAGACATATGAATGATTGTGAAGCATAATACAATGGTAATTTTAATGACCATGTGATGTTTATTGACTTAAAGCCTAATCCATTTTGTTTTTATAAATACCAGATATATATTGAAACTAAAAAATCATAAACTGTAGAATTTAAAAATATACTAAAATACATATATCAACTGAGCAAATAAAACAATATTGTTTTGTTAATGATCAAGCAAACATCAATTTTTATTTGGAAACTAAATGAGAAAAAAAAAAAAAAACATTTAAATGCTTAAAATAAAATTGACCAACTTATTTACTATTATATTTGCAACATCTTTCTAAAAAATGCTAAAAATATTTAGAAAGAATTATTCAGTGAACTTCAAAAATAAACCATTTATAGTTTAATGGAGAAAAAGTGTTTCATCTCAGAAGAATTGCCACTTAGTTGTAATTCATAACTTAGTAGCACCAAAATAAAACTTATTCCTGTTACAGTGGTTATAATCTCCTTATGTCTATCATTTATTATAATAGCAATCCATGAAAACATTTAATATATATATATATATATATTATTACTATTTGCGGGATATTCTGTGTAGTGAAAAAGCTAAATGCTGATGTTTCAGTACAATATCAAGTACTTTCCTCATAGCATCCTCTTTCTCAAATCATAAGAATGTGTGTGACATTTAAAATTTTGTTTATCGTTTTCTTTCTCCTCATATTTAAATTCTTTTGGTTGAGAAGTTTTAAAATTTATTTTCTCTTCTAATAGCTTCTTCCAAATGTTGTTAATCTTCTTTAATTCACACTTTTCATTTATGCTCGTGGGCCTTTTAAAATCTCTATAGCTTCTCTTAGCAGTCTCTGGTCATGTTGTTTAATTTTTGCTAAAATATTTGTTTTTTTCAAAATTGATATCATGATTTGTTAATTTTATATGAGAATAAATAGCTGATGAATTGGATTTTTCTCTGACTGCCAGAATGTGTTCTTCCTTTCTAATATTTATTCTACGATTAGTCTGTCTAATATATGTATGTGGACAGACACTACATGGAATATCCAGCAAATAGTAATAATAATATGACATCTTTTATCCGTGAAAATATTAGAATTAATATATATATATATATATATATATATATATATATATCTATATATATATATATATATATATATATATATATATATATATATATATATATATATATATATATATATATATATAATGAAAAACAAAAAAAAATATAGATAAATAGGAAAAATAAATTCTTGAAATAGAAGAATAAATAATTAAGTCAATATAAAATAAACACAATCACTTATTCTTTTCAAAGGCTTTATCACCTCCTTTCTGGAACTAGGGTTTCTGAGGGTTCTACATAAATCTGCCAAGCAGGTCGTTAGGGCTTTATTTCAATGACATTTTGGCAAGGTGGTCTTCATTATCACAATTCACTGGAGCTTAAGATGTTATACTGATGCAGCTGGAACAGAGCAGGGTGTGGTGCATTGATGTGGCTTCTATCCCATAGTCATTTTAAAGATGCACATAGAAGGCAGCATTTTATTCATTTAACCTTTATTTTGCTTTGTTTGCTTAGATCTATATTTTTTCTCTGGTTTGCAGGAACTCCGTTTCATTTTCAAATTTAGCTTACTCAGCAAGTATAATGTAAATTATCCCCAACTTCCTAAACTACAGCTGGATTATTGCTTATAGCTTTTAGGAATGCAATTGCAAAGACTGCTTATTGATTGGTTCCAGCTTGGATGGATTTGCACAACCACATTTCTTTGACATATATCTATAGCTATGGTTCTGGAAGAATTAATTTTGGCATTCCATAAATCAGTAAATAATTCTTCTACTGACTTTTCTGCTTGATAGTTAAATCCATGCAAGACAATATTAACTTCCATGAAGTTTTTTTTTCCTTTTTTTTTCCTCAACTCAACTCAGATCAGCTCAACATAGCTCCAGTCTCTGTTCAAACTCCTTCAATTTGTGTTTACTTCTGCTCTCCATTTTACAGCCCTGGATAACGATTTATATTTCTCACTCATTACGTGTTTATACTCTAGTATCCTTTCTAAGAATTATTGCATCAGCAGTCTTTCCAGATACTGTCTCATGTACATAAACAATACACATAGCTTCATTTTTTAAAATTAATTAATATAATTTAATTACTGACTTTGCTTTGAAAGAATTTTATTTTTAATTTATCTTCTGCTACTCAAACCACTCATTTGCTAATTGTTAATATACAACATTTATACACAATGAAAAATATTTGCTTAGTATCTCTTTTTTTCTTGACAATATTCCAATCAAAATAAATGTCCACCACAGAATTTAAATTTTTATCTATTTCCAGGAATTTCTTTGTTACAAAAACCAAAAGTACCAAGCTGAGTGAACATTAATGTATTAACATATTATTTTTCTTTTTAAGATATAGTAAACAATGGGTCATTGATTTGCCTATTTTATTTACAGAAAAAAAAGATTAATACAAAAAAGAAAAACTTCAAAAGTAAAAATAAAATATACAAATGTTGGAACAGAATTATTTTAACTCTTCCATTTATGTGTTCTGCATCGTAAACATTTTCCAGAATAAAATTTACACCCCTCCCCCTCCCCCCATCATCCTTGAATGTATATAAAAAATATAGACAAGTAAAATAATGTATTACAATGATAAATAATAATAATAAAAATATGACAATTTATTGTAAGCAGATATAATACCACTAAATGCGTAACATTATAATTTACATTTTTAACATTTAGTTTTGTGTGTGTGTGTGGGCAAAAGAAACATATATATTTACACAGACCAACCTCCATTATTATGTGTTATATATACAAAATTAGTTATTCTTATGTTATATGTTAGAACTGTAGCTATATGTACAGATATCTTGTTCCTGTTCGTTTTAGACTATTCGGCACAATATATATCATTAAAAAACAGTCAACACTTAGACAATCTTAATATCAATAACAATCAACAAATTCAAACTGTTGTCAAAGCAAACTTTTTTAACAATTATACATATATACACATATATAAAGTTTTTGATATTTTTAAATTAATAATTATATTAACTTTTTAACTTTTTTATATAACAAGTGGTCTTATTAGATATTAAAATTCATTTTTTTAAGATTAGACAATAGATTTTTTAATTTGTAGAAATAAAATAATATGACAATAGGCTATGCCCTCAATATAGCGTTTTTAAATTATTTTCCATAAAAGTAACCATGAAGTTTTTAATTATGATATTTATTTAAATGATATAATTGTTATTTAAGAACCAAGTGATATAAATCAAAAAGTTAAAATTAAATTTATGGGTCATAACGTTAAAAAACTTTAATTATTAGCTGAAGTTAAATAATAAAACAAACTTATATATATATATATATATATATAAACTTTTAAAACTACAGAAATATTGAAATATAAAAATGTGTAGATGTAACGAAACAGAGAAATATGATGGATTAATAATCAACCTAAATGTTTTTATTGTTCAATGTGTTTAACTTACTATTAACTTCTTGGTTATTTGATTTGCTGTATAAAAAGTCTCAGCACTTTTGGATACTATAATATTTTTCAAAAAAAAAAAAAAAAAGCAAATTTTGACAAACAAAATAATTTATTCATATAAATTTCGATTAGATTAGACCATAATAAGCAATGGTCAAACCAATTTTAAGTAATTCACTTTATAAAGATAATTTTCATTCATTTTTTTTTTTTTTACAGAATTTAAAAACCGATAATACTCATAGGCTAAGTGCCACTCCATAATTTTTTTTCCTAAGCTTCCATTTACTAATAAATATCACAAAAATCTTACTTTTTTAAAATGTTTATCTAACTAAAATAATTTTCATATTTCATTCATATTTAAATACTTCATCCTATAAAGGGAGATGTGCCAATCAATATTCATTATCAGTATAAACATCAGCTACTAGAAAAAAGTAATGCATAACAACAACATTAAGAAAAACAACAACACTATTAATAATAATTAACTCTATTCTGCAATTTCATGACAATATATTACACTATCTGTAAACTAATAATGCTTTAAATATAATTGGAATCCCAATATAGTCCTGTGTGTATGAATAAATATGAAAAAATCATTTATCCCATATAAGCACCCATAATCTGTAAAAAAATAATAAGCTAATGATTATCCTGAACTCTGTAAATCTTATACTCTGTATGTATTTATAATTATATGTAACACTATATACTTTTTGTAACCTGCACATGAAAAGACATTTGTACATGACAAAAATGTGTAATTCTTAAACATGGACAAATAAATTAATGATATACTCATATGCTCTTCACAAACAACTCACCAAATATATCAATCAATTAATGTAATGGTAAACCTAATAATTGTATTATGAATTATGCCAACCTATACTCTGTGCATATCCAATGTATTAATCTTATATATGATAGTAATCCAATAATTATATTATGATATATACAAAACCTATGCCTTTTCACTTTCATAATCTATGGAATCCTGCACATTCCCTGTATCTGTCACAAAATAGTGTAACTGCTAAAATTTCTTGTATACTCAGTTATCTATGTAACTATTAAATGTTAAATAAAACAATGCTTTGAAGTATAATAATAATAATAATAATAATAATAATAATAATAATAATAATAATAATAATAATAATAATAATAATAATAATAATAATAATAATAATAATAATAATAATAATAATAATAATAATAATAATAATAATAATAATAATAATAATAATAATAATAATAATAATAATAATAATAATGATGATGATTATGATGATGATGATGATGATGATGATGATGATGATGATGATGATGATGATAATGATGATTCTGCAGAATGCAGTGCATTTGTCTACAATCATGTTAACAAGCATTAGTTTTTCATGCTTCCAAAGTACTTAAAATAAAGGCCTGGCACAGTAAAAACCTTACTCTGATATATTTTTTTCCAAGTTCCAATGAGTTAATAACTAATTAAAATTTTTGTGTTATATTTTTTTAAATATTTAAAAATATATTTATTGACATTATAAAATTGTACAGATGCATAATAAATACACTTTGTTAATGTTGGCTCATCCATTGCTGGCATTGGTCTGGAAAAAGTATGCCAGAGCCATTCTTCACACTAGCAGATTATAATATGAGCAAATACATACTATTTTGTTGATGTTGCCCACCCCTACTAGCGCAGAGAATGGCCCAATAATGCTAACTTATCAGCTGGGATACATGTAGTGTGAAATCAATGCCCCTCTAGTAGAATCCAACACGTTGCAACACAGACTACTTCCTCTACGATACACTACAATGTGGATATATCAGGTCCAAAATTCATGTAGATTCTGTGGGCCATACTAGTAGGCTCCATGTATTATTAAATAGAAATCTAGAGGATAGTATCTTATCCTTATCTTGAAGAGCTTTGAGCTTATTGCAAAATATAGCATTGGGATCTGGTGTTGGTTGTGTGAACTTTGTCCTGCACCTTGTGTACCAAAAAGCATATGTCAGGAAGATAGATAACCTGATTACTGTAAAGTCTCCAGAGAAGAGACAATCCCTGATGTCCAGGATTTTATCCACTGTTATAATGCAGTGTTGAGAGATAACTCTTCAATTACTGTCATAGCCTGGACATATATTTAACAGATGATTACAGAACTCCTCTCCTCTAGAACAGGCATGACAAATAGGGTCTATTTTATTTAGAAACCGCTTGTAGTATAAGAATGTATTAGTTGGCATGGAATCCATATTCACCTTGATCAGATAATCCAAAAGTTTGGGCTCCAGTAGCAGATATTTAAATATTGAGGTGATTTTATGATTGCTGCACCCTAGATGAGCATAAATAACTGTATTAACAGGATTCAGCAGGCAATGTGCCTGTCAGATGTTGATTTTATTATTAAACTCTGTTGTTGAGTGCCCAATATATAGAGATTGTTATATAATAACGGTGTCAAGCCATGTGCGTTTACTGGGGGGAGGTCTGTCAGTAGGTATTACAGTCTCTATAATATTTGATAGAGGGTATTTTTCCCCAGGTTTACTAAAAGTGAATGCCCTTTTTGGAAATTGATTGTCTGTATTGAATGGAGACCCATACCGTTCTGTCTCCTGTGAAACTGAAGTCTGCGGATGCTAATTGCAGTGGTCCAACCTCTCCATAAGTGCTCACCACAGAGCCTCTGAATCTGTAAGCTGAATGATTTGGTAACTGTCATTATTGGCAGGTAGTAATTTATGCTCGCCATAATCTTCATATTAATAAGAGTAATCTTCCTTTGTAGGGATAGGTATGTCCTTGACAGCAACTGAACCACCTTAGTAGCATTGCTTATGATGGTTTTTTGTAGGCAGACAGACATAGCAGTCTGTGACTTGAAGATAGGAAACCCCAGAAAACATTGAGGTTCTACTAAAAAATTGGATAGTATTTTCCTACCAGTGTTGATGCACCAGGATGATAACTTGTGAGGATTGATGGATAATTTATAATCTTTAGTATAATTGGTAATTATGGAATGAAGTGTCTTCAGATATTTACGAGATGGAAGAATCACAAGTATGTCATCCATGTATGCAAAAACCTTGATGTTTTTCTTAAGCTGGGGCACATATACACCTGGAAGCTGATCTAGCTCTTTAATCAGTGGGTCGATGTAGTTTATGAACAATAGAACACTCAACGGTGAACCTTGTGGTATGGATCTTGAGGGCCAAATCCATCTCAGTAATATCCATTTATGAAAATATGAATATGCCTATTATTCAGGAGATTGTCCAATATCTGAATTATCTGTTTTGAGATGTCCAACTGAGATAGCAATTCAAGAAGAATGTTTACATCTACTGTATCAAAAGCATTGGACACATCCAGCTGGACTGCCACAGGCTGGGATTTTCTGTTAGATCTAATGTGATCAAGCAGAATTTTCACTTCACCAATTGCAGTCAGCACAGATGATCCCTTCCTTGCATATTGAGAGGCCTATATATCCTGTAGAATGGCATTCTGAATTTTTTCTTTTATTATACCCTCCATGACTTTGAACAAAATTGGTGTCATCGATATTGGCCTGATACTGCTAAGAGAGGTAGGATCCCGGTGCTTTTTAATGAATGGAACCATGGCGATTGGATATGGGTTAGGAATTACTCTCCTTTCAATGGTGAGGTAGGTTAACATGTTTAATATAATTCTCACAGTAAATAAAATTAAGTGAGTGAACACAAACTTCGGGATAGCATGAATCCCAGGATGAACACTGTCAGGGAGACCCTGCAACCTACTGGTGATGTCTTGGAGTGTAATACCATGATCTGCCTCTCTGGTTGTGCCCACCCACTCCAAGGCAGGGTTTGTGTGGTGACCTAAGAGAAGGTTTTGAAAGTGGTTCTCTATGTGTAAAATCATATTCGCACCAGTAAGGCTGCCACCATTGATGAGTAATAAAGTAGGAACCTCCTGTTTCTTTCTGGCCCCAAGATACCACCTGAGATAGCCCTGGGCCCAGCAATGTTGAGCTGGCAGGTAATTCTTTACATTTTTTATAGCTATTATCTCTGCTACTGCTGACTGTTTTGATCTGTATGAAGCTTTTAGCTCAAGTAAGTATTCAATGTTGTGCTCCTGACCATTGAAGTTTTTAATTTTCCAATTCAGGCTGTCTAATTCACGCATCAGTGTGGTTGTTCCCTTAAGCTTGAAGGTGTATTGAGTAATCAGCAACTGAATAATGCCTATAAATGTAGTCCAGGCCTTGACTGGGTGTAGGTTTATGAGGTTCACCTTGTGAAAAAGAATGTAGGCCTCTGAGAAAAATGCCTCAGTGACGTTGGTTTTAGTGAACATTCTGAGACTACAGTTGACTTTAATTTGTTGAAAGTTGTTCAGCTCTATGGATGCCATAATCGCAAAATGATCTGAAAAGGCTGTCAGTTGCAGTCTAGCCTTTATCCCATAGTGCAATTTGGCCGAGTAGAACATTAGATCAATGAGTGTGTGACTGTTTTTTGTATAGAATGAAAATGCATCAGGTGGAAAGAATCCCCTCCCATTGAGTAATACTTTGTTGAGTAGGGGTAAATATTTCTTTGTGAAGGATTCATAGAAGATGTTAAAGTCACCAAGCAGAATGGTAGGTGCATTATTATTATTAGTAATTAGGTTAATTGTGTGGACTATTTTCAGCAGTGTTGCATGAATGTTGGCACTGTATACATAAATCACATTGAAAGTATTCAAGGATAAGGTAAACTCCAAGGCAATCAGGTTCTGATCTAGATAAATTATTCTGAAGGAGGTTGGAGCCAGAAGATTATTTATTATTACCCCAACTCCTCCCCTAGCTGCATGACCTGTAGATAAATGGGTGAATCCTATTTTACTAAGTTCTGATTTTACGAAGTAGTTTGAGTTTAGGTGATATTTCGTTTCACCTATGAACAACATATGTGGTGAGTTTTGCCTAAAGAAATGCCTGATGGAATTAATATGACCGAGGGAATTAATACCTCAGACATTGACAGCAGAGATTAAACATTTATTGTTATCCATTGCAAGGTGGCCCGCTAGATTCCACCGCAGGCGGTTCCAATTAAGCATCAGCAGACTCTTTTTTTATTAATTTCCTTGCAGATGTTTGGAGGGATGTTTAAATCTGAAATGGGGAGGTCCACAGTCAAACCATTGGTAGGATAACCAGTTAACAAATCAGATGGAAGATTAATCTTGCATTTCTTTTCTGTGGCTCCTTTATGCTTATTGTTTGTTGCATTTGATATTGTGGGTTTAGACTTTTGCCTCACTGCGAATGCCATCTCTTCTTCTTCTCCTGAGCTAGGACTAGATACAACCCATGGTTTTCTTTTATGACTGGTGCTATGAGTGATGAATCTCCCAATCTCATTTGCAGACCAGGAAGCAGCAGAATCTACCGGTGTTTGGCAAGGATTGATATTTTCATTAGTCGCAGCTATCAGTGTATCGCTAGGACTTGGTGAGATGTTATATTTACCTTGGATGGAGTTAAGTTTAGGTATTTCCATCTTTTTTTTTGGTTTGGTTTGATCATCGTCTATATTGTTTTCACCAGCTCTATTACTAGATGCTCTAACCAAGCCAAAGCCTAGGCCTTCATGCAAACTCTTAGGTCCAGAATTGTGTGAATCTTTTGGTATTGATTCCAACGATCTTTGATTACTGTTTTGGTGACTATAGTTATGTGATGTGTTATGTTTGTAATCCTGATTACTGTTAATTAAGGAGGGCTGATTCCTTTCATGTATTAGGATCCTTTTTTTATTTGTATACTTTAAGTTGAGTTCATCCTGCTGTTCTACATTGTAGTGTTGTGCACTCAGTTGTTGTGAAGCATGTTGCACCTCTGGAACTGAATGTGAAGTCAACATCTGTGAGTGTAACCTTTTTTTGACCACAAGATGTACATATACGATTCAAACACTCCTTAATCAGGTGGATTCTTTGTCCACAGTAGAAGCACTGTGGCCTAACACCTGAAAAAAGATAATATCATGGGACAGCCTCTAGCCGACAACACTGTTGGAATATCTGTTGGCACTATTCCCTTTTTTAGGAGCAGTCTAAATGTTGCTTTGTTCAAGAGAATGTTGTTAAATGTTTTGTCAATTGGAAGGTAGGTGAAACTTGTCACCTTGCCAAAGGGTTCCAATATCTCTTGTAAATAAGATTCATCTATTCCTGTAATGCAATCTTTTATTGACCCATTTAGAGTGGATGATCTGTTTATATCTACAGTTACTAAGATCTTATCATCCACTACTTTAAATTTGCTTTTAAGGTTATTCCTGCCAGCCCAGGTCTTGAATTCGACTGCTATATAGCGGTCATTCGGATGGGTAGAAATCCTATGTATTTTGTTTGCAATATTTGCTCTTCTAATTAACTCAAATAAGGCATTCATTGGAAATTTAAACAGAGCACACTTTAGGTCTGTTACCGCTAGTATAATGCTCTTATCATAGCTATAGTTAGCCAGCGATTTCAGAAGCATGTTTGGAATAGTCAGGTTAAAATTTGAGACAATAGTATCCATTTGCTCCACTGAAAGTTGATTTAGTGTAATGTTGCTTTCAATTGGATCCACTTGAACCAGATCATCTTCATAGTGAGATTGCTGTTCTATCAACTCAAGAATGTCCACTCCCACAGTTTTTTGATTTGTATTGCTGCCTTGGTGATGTATTGCTGCCTTGGTGATCAGTATTGTGACCTGCAGGAAAAAAGGGGTGGCCATTGCTAGAGTGATTAACCGACCCAGATTGTGTCATTCCAGCCCAAGCTGCACTAGCATATGACATAGAAAGTGTAATACATTTAGTTTCATCAGCAGGGTTAGTTTGTAGTTTAGAAAAATTTGCATTATTTGCTTGTGTAAGATTTAACAAATTATGATCAAGTTCATCTTGTTTTCCCATCAATAAGGTATGTTTTGAAGTGACAGGAGGGGAGACATTATTGTGACAAGTATTGAGTGGTGGATAACCAGCTATGGTATGAGATTCTAATGGATATTCAAACGATTGTGTTTGTAAATTATTTTTATTTGTATTTGGATAGTGTATTTCCTTGAGCCATCGTGCATTATTTCTAGTGCTGTTATGAAATTTAAACTGGAAAATGATTCACTATCTATTTGACTATGATTAGATAGTAATTTTGTGCTTGGATGCTTATCATCCGGGCTTAATGCAAGGAGATTTGTATATTCAGTTTTATTAGCTTTTGGCCTATATGCGTTTATAATGTTTGTTTTGTCTTCTGATGTGGATTAAAACATTCAGCATCATCGGCTAGCACCCTCTGTTCACCAGAAATGGGTTGATTTTGAGTTAGCTGGTATGTTAGTATATTTTGGGGCAGAATTTTGGATGTTTGATGACTCCAACTGGGGTTACATTTAGGTGTATTGTGCGACTCTCGGTTATTAAGTTTGGTTTTGCAGCCATTGGCAGTGCCATCCACCTTCACATGTACAATTGACATATTCTCAGATATTGATGTATTAAGAATGGAATGTTTTTTTTTCCTTTATTTCCTTTTTCCTTTTGATTAGATTTTGGATTATTCCTATTATGACCTGATTTATTGAGATTTTTCATTCAAAATTTCAATTAAAATCAAGCTACCTAACGGTAATTTAGAAAACAATATGGTGACAAAGCCATTACATGATCAGAAAAGCCTACTGACAGACAATATTACCAGTTTAAAATTTCAGCATCCAAAATTCATTCAAACAATCGTATTTTTAATTTTATTGCAGTAATTTTCGATTTTTGTTTTTTTTTTTAAAAAAAAAGAAAATTCAGTTTCAAGTTCCACAGGAAGCAGTTCACTTGCTCTCAAATAAGTTATCAAGCTGTGTTTTTAATACGTAAAAAGTATTCAAAATTTTAGGCTAATGTATAAAAAAAACTGCCTTCATATATTTTTTTCAATTTCCAATCAGTTGATAAATTCCAATTTTGTGTTACATTTTTAATTCAAATTTTCAATTAAAATCTAGTTATTTAATGATAATTTAAAAAAAAAAACTATCACATGACCAATGTCTGTTGACTATAATACCAGCGCAAGATTTCAAAGTCAACTTTGACATTTGTTTAGTAATAAAAAAATTGATATTAAATTCCCCAGTAATCTTTTCACTTGCTCACAATCAAGTTAACAAGCGCTGTCTGTTTATGCTTATAAAGTATTAAAAACGTTAGAATAACATGTTAAAAAAATAACATTATTTACTTTTTCAATTTCCAATCAACTGATAATTTCTTTCCTATTTTGTGTTATAATTTTTCATTCAAATTTTCAATTTAAAACAAGTTACTAACGATAATTTCAAAAAACATAAGTCATTTCCAATGCCAATCCAAAACACTTACCCAGCTTTCACCATGTCTCCTTATATATGAACAATCTCACACTTAAGCTACATCACCCTCACCTCTAACACAGCCAGCACCAGAGTCTAATCAACCTACTACAAATTCCAAACAATTCTAACACAGCTGTACCACCACCCTCTCTGGAAATATGGACCTTCTACCTATAGATCTCATACATCTCATCAAAAACCTCACACAGTCTCCATATATAATGCACTTAGATCCAGAGTCTGACTAACCAATCCAATTCAACAATTGAAATCAATTTTAACAGCTGTATCACCCACCCTCTAAAATACTCATCTATTCAAATGCATCAGTCCATGATGCCTCATAACCATAGAAACACACCCATAAAAAAACAAAAGAAAAACCTGATCAACCAAAGTGAAGTCTGCACCCTTGAGAGTCAAAAAGAACTAATAATTGATTTAATATCAGTGTTCTTAGACATCACAAACACTTGCCACACTCCTATGACAATCACTAGTCCATCACATATGTTATACAAGCAACCCACCATATAGAAAACTAAACTTTGTTTGCATGTGTAAATACCACAATCCAAAGCATGTAAAATTCATATAATCTTGATAAAAACAATAAATCAACATTTACATATGTAAACATACAACTACAGATTGACAATGTAACCACAGCAATCCAAGTTATGTAAACCTCTTGTAACTAATTCACTGCTTGTAAAAATTTATCCACTCCTGGTAAATTAATAAATCAACTTTTACATATGTAAATGTACAACTACAGGTTGTTCATGTAACCAAAGCAATCACACTGATGTAACACCATTGTAACTAATCCACAACATGTAAAAATTTCAAAAAATATTGTGTAAAACAATAAATCAATTTTTCCATATACAAATCTACATCTATGGATTGCCTATGTAACCATAGCAATCCAAACTATGTAAAACCCTTGTTGCTAATCCACAGCATGTAAAACAAACTGTAATCTCATGTAAATCATTTTTACATATGTGCACCTACAATTACAGATCACATATGTATACTACAGCAATCCAAACTATGTAAACCTATGTAACTAATCCACATAATGGCAAAATTTGTGTGTAAATGATAAAGCAACTTTTGTATATGTAAGTGGATTGCCCATGTAAACACTGCAATCCAAGTTATGTAAAACATTTGTAATATTCTAAGATGAATAAAGGTTATCATTGATATTAATAATAATAATAATAATAATAATAATAATAATAATAATAATAATAATAATAATAATAATAATAATAATAATAATAATAATAATAATAATAATAATAATAATAATAATAATAATAATAATAATAATAATAATAATAATAATAATAATAATAATAATAATAATAATAATAATAATAATAATAATAATAATAATAATAATAATAATAATAATGTGGTCCTGATGTGTTTTTAGTTAGATGCATTAGACAAACGTTTCCAAAAAAAGTGTATAAAAATACTGAATTGCTAAAAAACTGTTCCTTAAAACATCACCTGAAGATAGTTAATATCCACACCTTCAGAGAAAACGGACTTTTACTCACAAAGTAAGTGATTCATTTTTTATAATTTTTAGTTTACCTAAGCGTTATTCAGACACCATATATTGTCAATATGACATCCACATCAGAATCCAAGATATAGTTTGGCGCAAATCAAACCACGAATATATAGCAACATTAGAGCACAGACAGCATATGCGGACATAGCTGAATTAAATTCACAAAATACAAAACAAATCCCAAGATTTAGAAGAGCCAATCAGGATGACCTGAATGAAGTAAATGATATAAATATGCATGAATATGATGCCGATGTGCCTTTGCACAATGTTTGGTTAAAAAAAGAAGTGGAAGATATAAATCGCAGATTTAATGAGACCATACCGAAAAAGTTATTTATCTCATTTAAGAGATTTTTTTCAAATAAGTCAATCATTTTGGCAGCAACAGATAGAAATCTCTCTACAAATTTCCAAGGGAAACATTATATAAAGAGCTATGGAAGAACAAAGTGTGGAGTTCAGTTACAACCATAAGAGAGGATACCAACTCAAGGTATCTGGCGGTAGAATTCATTAATGAAAAGCAATGTGTAGATTTTCAAAAAAAAATTAAGACTGAAAAATTATGCTCTCATGATTGTAGATAAAGAAATGCAAAACTAGCACACTGGCATTATTAAAAATACCTATTTTGGGTATAATATACATGATTTGACAAAACTAATGAAACCCTTTGGGCGATTGATATATATGAAGCCACTATATTGCTCAGACGTGCCTACACTGGTTTATTCAAACAGTTTTTATTTCAAGATCAAGATGAATGAAGGCATAAGACCTGAAGACATCCCAATCATAATAATGGATCAAGAAGCAATACTGAATATACAAATTAAAGGACTTAGGCCACAATGTTTTGGGTGTGGCAGTAGAGAACACCTGGCAATAGACTGGAAAAACTCACAACAGCAATGGCCAGTCAGCAGCTAAAACACAGCAAATATTAATTAAAGAATACACAACAGAGCAAGTGGAAGATGACACCAACCCAAACAAAAAGATAGAAAATGCCGAACACCCAGAGACTGGCCAAGAAATAGATGACATCCAAAAAAAATAAAAAAATGGGCAGAAATGGAACTTCCAGATAAAAAATATACAAAGGAAGGAACTAAAAATCAGCCAAGGCCATATGAGAAGAGAAAATACACCAAACATCAAGAGGGTGACCAAGAGATGAGTGACTTGTAAAAAAATTATAAAGAATTGGATGATATACAAAAAATAAGAACCAAAGTATGTTGAAAGTTGCTGATCAGTCAGTACTATCACAGCTGTTTGATAAAGACAAACTAATCAATGAAAAACAAGGCAAAATAATAGAAGAAAGACCAAAACAAATAAAGATTGATCAACAAAATCAATTAAAAAAAGGAAATCAAGATAACAATCAAAGACTGGAATCTGAGACTGTAATAGAAGATACACTTGATGAACACCAAATATCAAAAATTGATATAGACAGTATGCAAAACAATAATAAAAAATGTGGAGAAATAGCCCAACCAGATAAAGAAAATACAATTGAAGGGACAGAAAATAAAACAAGGGCAGAAAAGAAGGTAAAGCTCATCAAACACATTGAGGCTGACCAAGAACTAGATGATGTAAAAGTGAAAAATAAGGAACTGGATGACATACAAGATAATAAAAACATTATGCAAAAAACAGACACAGAAAATATAATTGAAGCAACGCCAGATAAGAAGTTAAAACACATCAAACACATTGAGGCCAACTGAGAACTAGATGACTTAAAAGTGGAAAATCAGCCACTGGATGACATACAAGATAATAATAACCAAAGTAAGCTTAAAATTGCACACCAGGAAGGGCCAGATCAGCTCTATGAGCAAGAGAGATTAAACAAGAAAAAAAAGATAAGAGAATTGCAGCAAAGGTAAACCATATGAAATGTGACCAACAAAATCAGTCAAAGAGTGCAAATGATAATTACACCCAAATAATGGCACTTGAGACTGAAACAGAAGACATGATTGATGTACATAAAAGATGCAAAATATTCAACCAAAGTCAAAACATGGCCAACAATTATGAATAAAACATCGACTGAACTGATGGAAGCTATCACTCCAGATCTGCTTATCCAAGTAGAAACGCACACTGAATATAGGCACAAACCAGGGTGATCAGCAAAAACATAGACGATGTAAAATGGTGAGAATTGAACAATAGAACTCTAACAATGAGCAGGAGATATATCATTGGGCTATAGCAGTCGATGAAAAGAGTGGTCTGGTGTTTCAAGATGCTGTGGAAATTGAAGAAGAACAGAAGCAAGACATGAGTGCCTAAACTTAAACAAGATTATTATTGAAACTTAAAATTGCAGTTTTAAATGTCAAAGGACTTAATTCAATCAATAAAAATTGCAAAGTTAAACATTGGATAAATCAAATCCGAGTGCATATAACAGCATTATTAGAAACAAAGATATATATGCAGACTCACCAATAAATCCAGCTACCTACCGAATGGGCCAGTGCTTCTCTGCATTTTCTAGAGATTCATCTTCTCCATCTGCAGGAACTGGAATAATAATTACTCAAGATTGTCCTTTTGGAAATTTTAAAATACTTTACATTGATTCAAACGTCCTAATAATAACACTGACTCAAAAAATAATTACAATGAATATAGTGCTCATATATATGCCAGTACAAAAGCAAAATATAGAATCTATAATTTCCAATATAAATTTAATTCTTGCCATAAATGCAAGCCCCACTGATATAGTTGGGGACAGCAACTCATCTTATGAAGAATTTATACAGAAATCACTGCATAAAATAGCCATAGCATTGATTAGTGGACAGGGTTTGCTGCCAGAAAAGGCTGTCTCCTTTCAGAGGGTTGGTTTGCAACATTAATAGATTTGAACTTTTACTTGCCATCACTTCATCATCTCATGGAGGTAAAATTGGTCCTGACCACATTTTCCAATCATTCTGGCCAGTTAATCATGATCAATCTTGAAAAAATGCAAGTAGTTAATCACAAGCTAACAAAAATGATGAGAGTACTTATCCCAACAAATGCAACAGAATTTCTCTTCTCAGAAACATATATTCTGTTGCAAAAGGTTAAAGCAATGATCCTCAATTCTATACAGCAATAACTGACTTTTTTAAACATATTGTTCTTCAATATTGACCATGTAACAAGAAATCAAGGCTTCTGCAATATGCCAATCAGCTACATAAGAGACTAATGATGATGGCTCCAACACACAACACCCAAATACATATAAGAAAGCTGAGTGATGCTTACCTGTGAATCACTGAAAGAATATCTGAAGATAAAGAAAAGTAAGCTTTGCATGGCACAACAGCACACATAGACCCACAAGTTTATCAAGTGGGCTTTAGGTTATGTACCTGATCTAAAGATGCCAATGGCCATCCAGACTGAGGATGGTATGTCACTGGCCATAACATGATTATGCCATTGTTCAAATACTTTCAAGATAAGTTAAGTGCTGAGACTCACATTTTCTTTCCACCAGAAATGTTTGGAGAGGTTGAGAGTGAATTACCAGTTAGTGAAAATTATATAATGGAGAAAATGAGACCTATCAGCAATGCTTGTCACCCCAATGGCCATGGGATACCACTTTTCATTCTCAAGTATTTAAGTTTTTTTACAGATAAATACCTCAAGGATTTAGCAAACCATCTTGCTCAAGAAATTAAGCCAACAAAAGGGATATACCCCACGGCAATAGTGCCAAATAACAAGAAAAGAAAGGCATACCAATGCCAAAAGAGCTTAGACCAATATCTATGGGGCCACTTCCTATTAAAATATTGGAAAAGATTATAAAAGATCAGATTGAGCCCTATATTTTACCAACCATCAGTGAATCACAAATTTCAAAGAAGACATCATCAACAGTGCAAGCAGCATTGTTATTCAAGACTATGATGATAGCCACTAGGGTGAGGAATAAATACAGCACAGTGGTGGTGCAGATAGATATTGCTTCAGCTTTTGATTCAGTCAGAATCCCTGTGCTACTGGATATTCTCAAGCAGACTAAAATACCCAAAGCTCTGCTATATTTGACTGCAAACTTGATACTAAGCAGAGAACTTCATGTTACTATGAATGTTAGAAATTCATCCTCATACATCCCTACACAATCACTATCCCAGGGGTATTCTCTGAGTGCATTAATGTTTATTTATTATATCAATATACTTATTGGAAAAAATCAATAGCACATTCATTGGTGTTCAAATACCTGGTACAACACAAAAGATTGCATGTCTTGCATACATGGATGGTATCATAGCATTCTTGTCATCCAAAAAGCAAATACCACAGCTTCAGGAAGTGCTTGAACAATTCTCAAAACAATACAGAATGAGAATAAAGCTAGAAAAGACTGCAGCCTGGATGCTACTCACTGGATGGCCATGTGGACCAATGTATCAAGCAAATCCTATTTCATTTTAAGGCTTTCCAATTTTCTAGGAGCCACTGGAATGAGATGTCAGATCCAAGAAAAGCTCAAAGAAGAAATTAAAAGCATAGCTGAATCACTCTCAAAGGCATATTTGTCCATACATGCAAAGGTGCAACTGATTAACAAGCTTATAATAAACAAGATAACATATTATGTGCCTGTAGTTGAATTTAAAAAAAAAATTATGGCAAGCATTCTATGTTGCAAGCTCATCTGGGGGAAAAAGACAGTGGCAATTTCAATGGAAAAACTCAACCACCCTCTTCATTTGGACTGGAGTTGCATAGCTTACAAACATTTCAAACATTCAAAACAAAGAATGCTATAATTGTTATACTCACACAAGTTCCTAAATTAAGACAGAGCAGATAACACCTACAGATGGGCCTCCTCCAAAAGATTGTTTTTTGGCAGACACCATCTACCAATGCAGGATCAATTTGAACAAAAATATAAATATTGGAAAATATATGTTTATACATCAAAATAATCACAATGAGGAGATCCAATCAATACTAGAAATAGAAAACAAATATCTGATCAAGCCATACAGAAGATGGCAACTAGAACCAAAGTTCCTAGATTTTATAATCAAATGAATTTGAATGCTTTACCTTCTAAATATTTTTTACATCACAGAATAATGTACAGGTTAGTTGATTCTTTCTGTGGCCTTTTCCATATGGCTGAGGAGACTTTACAGCATATAATTTTCAACTGCAAAGCCATGGAGCAGTCTAGATGCATTCTGCAGGGGAAATATAGAAAACAAAACTCTACAATGATGCAAATTATGTCAACTTACAAAGGTAGGTCTGTAACAGCCATAAGAGCCTCAACTTTTGTCTTATATGCACTTTGGTGTACTAGGTGTGCATCCATATTGGGTAATAGCACCAGAAGGCATCCAGCCACATTTAAAAAAGTTAATTAAAATTCAAGTTAGAGACAAACAGATCACCAAACCAGACATTTATGCAGCTACTTGGTCCCTGCTTAGACAAACAGCAAAGTTATAAAGAATGCCCAATCCAGTATATTATATGTAGACAAGTACTATGTTTTAAGCTCATGTAAGTCCAGAAAGAACTCTATCAAAAATGATAATGTAAGTGTTAAAATTTGTAATCAACTTGTAGCAATTAATTTACTATGTAACCGCTAATGTTATATTCTTTTTGAGACAATAAAGGCCTTTTGAAAAATAATAATAATAGTCCATTTGTTCATAATGAAGTCAACATGCTCTAGTTTTTTATGTTCCAAAGGTACTCAAAGTCCTGGCAGGATAAAAACTTTATCTTGATATACCTTTTTCAATTTTCAATGAGTTGATAGTTGTTTAATACTCAAAGTTTAAACCTGGCAGGATAAAAACTTTATCTTGATATACCTTTTTCAATTTTCAATGAGTTGATAATTGTTTAATACTTTTGTATTGCATTTTTCATTCAAAAATTTAATTAAAATCAAGTTACCCAATGATAATTTTGAAAAACAATATGGAGACAAAGTAATCACATGACCAGATGCTTACTGCCAACATTGTCAGCACAGAGTTTCAAAATCCAAAGTTCAGTCAAACGGTAAGTCAATTTTTAATTTTATTAATTGCAAAGTCAGATTTTTGTTTTGAAAATAAAAATCAGTTACAAATTTGCCGCAAGTAATTCACTTATTAAATAAACAACTTAAATAGCTTTGTTTTTTTTTATGCTTAAAAGGAATTCACAGTCTTAATCAGTTGATTATTACATTTTTTTATTCAAACTTCCAATTGAAATCAAGTTACCTAAGGATAATTAAAAAAAGCCATTGCATGACCAGTGTTTGCCCACAATAATACTAACATAGAGTTTCAAAGTCCAAAGGTCAGTCAGGCATACATTTATTTTTAACGTTATTGTAGCAATTTCTAATCTTTGTTTAGTAATAAAATTCGATTTCAAGTTCCCAGCAATTAGTTCATTTTCTCACAATTGAGTTAACAAGCCCTGGCTGTTTATGCTTATAAAGTAGTCAAAACTTTAGTCTAGAAAAAAACACTATATACTTTTTTCAATTACCAATCAGTTGATAACTGATTTCCAATTCTCTGTTCAAATCTTTAACTATCATCAAGTTACTAGATAATTTCAAAAAAACTTGTCACTTCTAATAGCAATGCTGAGCCTAACTACCTGCCTAGAATTTGCTTGGACACTAGCCATGAATCTCACCCTTAAATCATATGAAAAGCCTTATTTGGCCACTAACTCTAACACAGCCAGACCCACAGTCAAAGACCAACCAACCAGAAACTCTAACTCAACAGTTGCATCCAGTTCGCTGTAACAACAGCCTCCTCTGAATATCAGGATACTCTACACATGGATCTAATTCTTAAACTTCATCAAAAGCCTTACTCAGCTCTGACTTTTAGCACATAGACTCAGAGTCCGACCAGCTTACCACAAAGTTCAACTTAACAATTGCAAACAATTCTAACATAACTGTACCACCCCACCACTCTGCAACACTCATATATTCAAATGTACCATAGATTTCTAGTCCTCATCTATGTTACCAAGGCAACTCAACCACATATAGACCTAAACTTGGACTGCATCTGTAGATACAGTAGTCCAGACCATGTAAAATTTATGCAATCTTGTATAAACCAATAAAACAACTTTTACATGTGTAAAACTACAACTACAGACTACCCATGTAACCACAGCAATCTAAGCTATGTAAAACCATTCTAACTAATCCACAGCATAAAGAAACTTTTACATACCTAAACCTACACCTATGGATTGCTGATGAAACCATGGCAATCCAAGCTAAATAAAAACCCTTGTAATTAATCCACAGCATAACAATTTTTTATAATCTCATGTAACTCAATAAATCAACTTTTATATATGTAAACCGATATCTATGGATTCCCCATGTAACTACAGCAATCCAAGTTATGTGAAACCATGTAACTAATTCACAGCATGTAAAAATTCCTGTAATCCAAACAATAAATCCACTTTTATATATGTAAACCTACAACTACGGATTGCCCATGTAAACACAGCAATCCAAGCTATGTAAATTTTTGTAACCCTTTTAGACAAATAAAGCGTACTGTTGAAACATAATAATAATAATAATAATAATAATAATAATAATAATAATAATAATAATAACAACAACAACAATAATAATAATAATACTAATAATAATAATAAAAAATCCAGAACAAGTTAAAAGATGAAGCAGAACAGATCACTGCTTCACTATCAAAAGCATACCTCTCAATATATGCAAAAGTACAATTGTTCAATCAGCTGGTAATCACCAAGATTATCTATTATTCTCCCATAATTCAATTCTCAAAAGCCTTTACATCAAAAATCTCTTCATATTGCAATAAACTTCTATGGAATATAAAGACAGTGTCAATATCTGCAAAACATCTTAGTCGACCAGCAATACACAATGGTTTGGGGCTACATAACATAGATATTTTTCGAATACAAAAGACTGCAAACCTGATAATAGCCAGCCTCAGACATTTCCCAGAACTCCAGTATCTAATACAAATAATACCCACAGACAAACCTCCACCTTCACATTGCTATCTATCATCAGTTATAAACCAATTCAGAATCACACATACTCAAATATCACTGCAAACAACTACAAAATATTCATATTGGCAGATATATGCAATGATCTACCCGGGATATACATCAGATATTTCAACACAGATGCTCAAAATAAACAACCGGCAGCTGCTTAAAAAATTTAAAAAATGGTCCATGGAGCCCAAATTCTTTGATTTCCTCCTGAAACTAAATCTATATGCTTTGCCAACATCATATTTCTTAAGATACAGACGATTATTTACAAAAATAGACCCCTTCTGCATGCTATGCCACCAAGCAGAAGAAACTCAACAACGTCTGTTTTACATCTGCCCAGCATTAAACAACATTCGGCATGAAATAACAAATATATACAGAAAACCAAACATTTCCCTGCAAGATATTATCAGTCCATTCAGCAGAACATCCACCCCAACAATCCGAGCAGCAACCTTCGTACTTTATGCATTTTGGTGCACACGATGCACATTTGCTTTTGGCAACAATACAAGGCGGCATCCATCAACTTTTCACAACAAGTTAGCACAATTAAAAAACAGAGACAATAAAATAGCACACCCAGACATTGTCGCGGCTACTTGGTCACTTGTAAAACAATGGTCAAATCTCTAATAGTTCTGCCTTTCCTCAATAATAGACTTAAAACGAAAACAAGAAAATGGACAGCAAAAATCCATGAATCAATAAAGATAACTTAGGCTAAACAATCTATCACTCACCCGGTATATATATGTAAGAACTTGGAAAGAACAATATATATAATCCTCGGAAATATCAGTGTAAATGCATGTATATAAAAATTATTAATGTAACCTGTTTTCTAGATTGAATAAAGTTCCCCTTTTTGAAACATAATAATAATAATAATAATAATAATAATAATAATAATAATAATAATAATAATAATAATAATAATAATAATAATAATAATAATAATAATAATAATAATAATAATAATAATAATAATAATAATAATAATAATAATAATAATAATAATAATAATAATAATAATAATAATAATAATAATAATAATAATAATAATAATAATAATAATAATAATAATAATAATAATAATAATAATAATAATAATAATAATAATAGTTTGTGTAATTGATTTACAATTTGAAACCAGTGTCACATTTGCAATACATTTCATTTGATTTTAATTCCCCAATGAACTTTCTTCTCTTTATTTGCAAAGTTTTTCTGAAGAGAGCTATAGTTTTGTGAAATATTTAAACAACTCATTTAAATTAGCTCTCTATACAGCTCTATTCCAACAATATCTTCCCAGTGAATTCAATCAGTTGTTCAAATATTTAGGATCTTTTTGAATAATGTAAGCATGATTTGTTTTGCCCATTTAGACCATACTAATGGTCACATATAAAATACTTTTTTAAAAAATATGTTATAGGTTTCAAATTCTTAATCCAGCAAAGATATGTTTTAACAAAAATAAACTCTATATAATTTTTTCTGTGATTTTCATTATTCTTTTATTGAAATTTTTGTAATTTCTTTAAGTTATATTAATACAGCATTCATATGTCAACTGTTTACAATACATTTAAAAAAAAATAGCTTTTCTATTTAAGAAACTTAATTACAATTAATGAATTATCTCTTGATGAAATATTCTATCCTTTATCTTTGTAAATAGTGCACTAGGCTTATTGCAATACACATATTGCACCAGAATATTTAAGTCTGTTTTTATATTTGTCTCCTATAATTAATTATATATTTTTTCCAAGTTAAGAAAATGTTGAATAATTCCTGACACTAATGGCTAACAAAATATCTGAGATGTTTGGATAGTTCTTTACTTTATATCTTCTTTATTTAACGTATTTAAATAGTAAACAAAATACATTTATGGCTCTTTTTTAAAACAGGTAACAAAACATAATCATCATTGGAGGAATGAAAAATATTCTTTTTGTTTTTGTATTTAATTTGTTCAGATGAACAATTCTACTATGAAGGATCTGTTCCATTTTTTTTGCTTCATACTTCAAGAGCTTGTAAACAATTTCAAAATCTATTGTCATAAAAATAAAAACAAGTGGAAGATAAAATATTAGGTTTAAATAAAAAAAAGTATTTTTATATATCTAATATTAATAGAGCTTTAAATAGTTATATTTAGAACAATTATGAAATTGTTCAATTATTTACATAATGTATAGTGGTATATTTCAAATCTTTTTTTTAAAAGTCCATTTGATCATTCTATTAGTATTAACATTAATACATTGCATTTTCAATTGCCTTTATCATATAAAATGCAAATTAATTATTAAGAGATCTTTGAGTAGTATTTTATGTGAATAAGAACGATATAAATGATTTTTTTCTGCCCTACTTTTTAAATGCAAACAATATTTTAAATAAATTAAATAGGTTTTTGTATACATTAGAATTACAATAATTTTAGATAAAATTTAAATTGTAGTTGAAAATATTTAAATAGACAGTGATATCAGCTTGATCTTAAATTTTAAACAAATAGTTTAATTATTAAATATTGAAATTTTTATAGAATAATATTTAGGACTATTTCTTTGCTAAAAAAAAATTATCTATATAGTTTTAAAAATACAGTACTTAATACATAGATTAAATTAAAATCATTTTTAAGACGTCACGATTACTTTTATATATTCTGTATATATTTTTTCCCTTTGATATGACATACATATATGTTAAATGGAATCAATATTTTAAATATACGCTTTTGTTATGTTTTAAAAGTTTTGGTGTTTAAATAAAGTAACATTTATTTCTGATCAGCTAGCGTCATTAAGACCTTTAAAGTTAAGTTGGATCTCCTTAGTTGTTTGTAAATGTAAATTTGAAAAAATGTTTTTAAATGTATGTTGTTTCTTAAATGTTGTTCTAATTAATTATTTTGTTATAAAGTAATTGGAAATTAGAAAAAAAACCAACATATTTTTCTTAGTTTTTTCAATGTGATATAGGTTGTATAAATTCCCGAATTTCTTTTAGATTTGTTAATTAAATGTAATATCAGTTTACTTAAGCAGTTTATTTTTAATAGTAATAATAGACAAGACTATGGACATATTAGTATTTTCATGCCATTTTTTATTTGATTTGTAATTTTCATAAAAATGTTTTACAATGTATACACTGTAAAAAGTCATAGATGATTTAAAATATAATAAAATGTTTTACCGTATAATATTAAATTATCTACTCACTTTACTATTGTTACTCAATGCTTTATTTACCATCCTTTTTTTTACAGTTTACAGTTTCGATTGCACCAGTAATATTTTTCAGAAATTTATGTCTCCTAGGCTCAACTCTAAATTTAAATTTAATTTTTTTTTAAGGAGTTGAGACTAGGAAATATAAATTTCTGAAGAAGATAGAGTTGAGGCTAGGAGATATAAAGTTGTGAAGAAGATTGCTGGGGCAATCCAAACTTTAAACTGTAAAAAGGGGTGGTAAGTAAAGCATTGTGTAACAGTAATAAAGTGAATGGACAATTTAGTATTATATGTTATATATTTGACAATGCAATAAGAAAGAGTAGTTATTATACTTCTTGAAGAAGAGAAAGGAATAAAATGTTTTACTAAGATGATAGTCATTATCAGTTTGGACATTTTTAAAGTTTAATGTAATATAGAACTAGTACACACTTCTTAAAATTTTATTCCCAGAACAGCTTTTAACATATTAATTATGAATTTATAATGTAATGAAATGCTGTTTATATATATATATATATATATATATATATATATATATATATATATATATATATATATATATATATATATATATATATATATATATATATATATATATATATATATATATATATATATATATATTAGTGCCAGACATTATCAGATGTCCATGCACAAAGTCTGCTGTAAAGAACATTACAGCAGGTACAAGTGTAAATTTGTATATATTAAGCACAACAGATGTTTGTGTGCTACATTAATAATGGAAGTTGGGACTAAGCATAGAATACCCACACACACCAATTTAAAGTAAACATTCAATTGACAGATAAATATTGTATACAAACAAATGCACATATAATAAACTCATGTATTTTTTTTTTTTTTTGTTATATTTTTTTTTTCTTGTTTTGTACATTTTCTTTATATGTCATTTTATGGTTATGTATTTTGCTTTTCTCTGAAAAACTCAAAACAAAAAAAAGTAAACTTCATTGATTAAAAGGATCATGTGTTGGAACATATCTTAAAAGAAATAATTAAAGTAATTGTTCCAACATACTTGTATATTTTTTACCTTTTTTAATTACTTTTTTAAAAACTGTAACTTTATTTTAATCAAAGAATGTTAATTGCTTTGGTAAAAATCTAATCAGAAAGTAAAATGTTTGATAATGAATGTTATAATTAAAATGTTATTTTTTATATAAAATAAAAAAAAAATTTAAAGTGCTATCTGTTAATCAAGTGGTCTGAGAATTCAAGATGGAAACTATGCATTCTATCAAACCCTGGCATGTTGAATTTAAATGAAAAAATAGAAAGAAATGTTTATAAATTGAATGATAAGCTAAATTAAAAGGGTTGGCTGATTCATACTTCTCAGGCGAGAACCTGAAATGGTTCTGTTATGAGTGGTGTTGATAGAGTTTAGAAGTGCTGTGGGATTCAATTTATTCTTTGGCAATCATTCTGTCTAATTTGTTCACTACTTTAGCTCTGGAATTTTCCCATCATCCAACGACTTAGAGATTCATTTATGGACTAGACTATTGCTGATATTTTCTGAGAAGAAATACACTGCACAATTTGTTTAAGAACTCTTGTTTTCTTGTGGATTCAATTAACCATTCAAAATAGTAGATGAAAATTAAATAATAATAATAATTATTGCTGTATACCAGAAAGAAAATATGGAGAAATCTACTAGAACCTCCAGTAAAATGACCATGGGGTAGACAACCAGCCACTGCACTTGCCCTTGCTTTGCCCAAATCGCCAACATGTGATGATGCCAGTTCCAGTCAGCTACAATGTTGACAAAAGCTGCCTCACCTTTGCTTGAATGATATGAAATCCTCACCAGTCAGTCAGTTGACTTGAAGCCCACTTTAGAAGTCCAGACAGGAAAAGATGAATATGCCTACATAAGTTTATTTTAATTTTTTTTATTAAGAGTGAATTGATTAACTCTGATATTTCCAGTAGTTAGAAATAAATTATTATTATTATTATTATTATTATTATTATTATTATTATTATTATTATTATTATTATTATTATTATTATTATTATTATTATTATTATTATTATTATTATTATTATTATTATTATTATTATTATTATTATTATTATTATTATTATTATTATTATTATTATTTTATTCTTCATCATTTAAAAATGAGAGAGAGAGTTCTCTCTCTCCCTCACACAAACACACACACACATAACCCACCCACCCACACACACACACACATATATATATATATATTGGATTTTATGGTTATTACAGGTATAATAATATAGCTTTTACTTAAATTTTTTGATTCATTTTTCCAATCCAAACTCCAGTATTTCAGCAAAGGTTGCAATTAGATTTTTTTTGTTGGTTTTTCTTCTTGTTGTTTAATCTGAAAATTGTCATACATAAATATACATGTGTACATACACACACATACATGTGTAATATTTGATAAACATGACACCGCATTTTGAGTGTCTAAAATGTATTTATCTATATATTTTAAGATATTTTTTGTCAATGCAGCACCTTATGATGAGTGTCAAAGAGGTTTATTCATTATAAATTTTCAGTAAGCAAGTCCACTAATAACTTTATATGTATAATAGTAGTGAGTGTATAATTGTGCTGCACATGTATACATGTATAAAAATATATCTATCGTGAAAGGAAAATAGATACAGCATTTCATACTGAGTGCCCTAAGGTATATGCTTCAATCCAACATTATTGATATGTTGTAAAATACTGAAACTACTATTAGTTATGTAATGAAATATTTTATATTGCAAATATTTTATACATAGTTTTTTTTTATATATTTACTTAAGTAAAATGGGTTTTAAAGTTTGGAGTAGAAGTATATGACTGTATAACTAAAAAAAAATATTTGAGAAACATATTTCAAACCACATAAAGTACAACTTATTTATATGGATAAAAGCTCAGACCACTTCCATTCATTAACAACCATTGAAGATAGCTGTAAGGGTTTATTATTATTTTTATTCATGTAAATTTGCAATTATTTTCATTTATTTTTACACATCAAATTTATATGGTATTATGACAATAATTTGTATTTATTTTGTTTATTACTTCATCATAAGTATACATCGGTGGTGGATATCAGGATTTGAATAAATATTCAATCATGGCATAAATTTGTTTATTTTTATATTATTTTATTTGACAAAAATGTACTCTTACTTTATCAATCATGTACCTGTATTAACCATTTAACTTACCCATTCATGACCCTAGATATAGAGCACACTGAGCTAGCCACATGGGATATCACTCTACTGTCAAGTTAAATCTTATTCTCATGCTTCACATGGTATTGCTTACTCTTCTAGGAGGGAGGTAAATTTATTTTTATTATTTTCTATGGGTGGCATGCAAAAGGTATTATTATTATTATTATTATTATTATTATTATTATTATTATTATTATTATTATTATTATTATTATTATTATTATTATTATTATCATCATCATCATCAACAACAACATTATTATTATTATTATTATTATTATTATTATTATTATTATTATTGTTATTATTATTATTATTATTGCTGTTATTATTATTGTTGTTGTTATTGTTGTTTTTATTATTACTATTTTAAATTATTTATTTATTGAATATAAAATGATGATACTCATGTCTGAGTGGATGCTGCTGCTAATTATAAATAATTTGTAGAATTTTTTTTTTTTTTACAAATATATTGATTAATTCTTTATATAAAAGTAAAGTAATCAACAAGTCGAATAGTTGAATCACTCAAGCAAGAGTGTTCTTTTAACCTAAATTTAATTAAATACTTTAACATTTACTGTATTTTACTTGTAATATTTAAAGACAAACCAAGTGAAAAAGAGAAATGTTTTAAATAAAAATAGTTTCAATATATATATATATATATTGTAACCTACACTCCCAACACCACTCATATATATATATATATATATATATATATTATAACCTACACTCCCAACACCGCTCATATATATTACATGAACGAAATGCCCAGGCGCCAGTTCTATTAATGAATAGAACAATATAATAAAATATATAATATAAAATTATTACTGAGACTCTATATTTAAGTTTATGTTCAGCTCCGCTCAGTGGGAGGCTATAGGCAGTTCATAAGATATATAATAATAGATGAATAAAGAAAGAAATATTATAAAACATTCAATATAATGTAAATTCCTTTGTTAATTGATTGTATGATAAAGAATCATAATGTTTACTTAGTACAGTCTATTAAAAATATACTTTAAACTTAATTTCTTCCTTCATCCAAGTATAACATATATCAGCTTGCTATAATTATATTCGTAAACAATTCTATTACTTGGCATATCATAATTTAAACATCTACTTTAATGCCAATCAAGAAATAAATAATAAGATCTCAGGGAATTTAATAAACACAGTTGAATTAATAAACTCCATTGCCCATAAGTTATAATTATAAAGTATGCTAAAATATAATGAAACAAATTGACTAAATATTTTACTGTGCTTCAATAATAAGATAATGACAGAGATAGGGTATTTTAATCTCATATCATCATCTAACGAATATACTGACTTGGCAACCTTTCTAATACGTTTATCAAGTGGCAAATACTCTTTATAATGTTTGGATTAAGAAATACAATATTGTCAGACACTAGCAAATTTAATATGATAACTTTAAAATAGTATATCTGTTTTATAATAGATTTATACAATGTGGAGATGTGGAAATGGAAATACGAATGTATACAAAAAAATAACTCACGACACAGTTGTTTTAAATTTAAATAACTAAATACATCATTTATTACAAATAAACAAAATAAATTGGGATGAACATAATATTTACAAAATAGGTCTTCGTTTTATAGACCTTTAAATTATTAAATAAATCTTTAGCATCAGTTTGGGATTCCTACTATCTAAACAAACTAATAATAAACTTAAAGATCCCGACTTGGAACACATACTTGCTTAGATGTTTTATCCATACGACAATAAATAAATGAAATATCATATTATTATCACAACAAAAAAAAATATATAAATACTTTCGAGAGGATATTACGGTTGATTGACAAAATAAATCAAACCATTAATCTTTGGCTTTCAGCAAAACAACTTTCTCTAATTGACTAAATAATAATTCCAATTCCTTATACCTTTCATACATAGCAAAATCATGTTTATTCTGATGATTTGATGATTAATTTTTACTTAAATAGATACATTGTATTTTAAAATACTTATTTCCTGTTTAAATCTTAATGTTTTATACCTTTATTAACTGAATTTAGTATATTTCCGAGCATTTATTTCTCATTTTTATATTTCATAATTCTATACCTCAATTCGCGATATTATTTATATTACGCGTGTGTGTGTACGTTCAAGCAGCAATATTATAAAACAATCTTTTCTGTAAACTCTCCCTTCATTAAGAAAATATCACATAATTAATTTATTTCGAACAATGTCGTAAATCCTCCATAAATATGACACTAGTACTACATCCAGAATTAATCTAACAATTTGTCTAACCACTTTTTAATTAACACAAAGCTATATTTTATGATTTTACATACAACACGTTATAAAGGGAATATACATGAGGAGCAGATAAACATCTATTGAACACTTCTACCAGAATTCACCTAATTCCACATATACCTTTGGTGGAGAACATCTACTCAACACCAAGAATCCAAGAAAAACGTCATATCACTTCCTAAGCATCATTTAATCATCTTTTAACAATAACTCCTTTACTTCTAAATACATTATTTGGTGGGGATTTTAAATTCCACAACACCAGGACCCTAAGAACATCACTTCAAAAATATCATTAATCATACGCATATAAAATAAACTAGGCTCTACTCATGGAAATTATTAACATATATTAAATAAGCAAGATCTTTTATCCCTATAAATATTACAACGCAGTCAGATTTCTTTCTATTATCATAGCTTCTAAAATATTGAACCTTATAAATACATGCTAGCAGACAAATACCTACAGATAATACATCAATCTGTTCAACTCAGAAAATACGACACTGTACGAATTTATGCATAAAATATTCACAAATTATACTTTATCACACAAATATTACAATTGTGCAAAACAAACACACTCTCGCGAATAAAAGTATATATAATATTAACCCTAAATTACGCACTAAGCAGGTAATATGATAATTAAATATTGCATTAAGGTATAATTTTTTTTTAATTTAATAAACTTTAGGTTACTTTTAAGATTTAATGCTTCTAATTATTATGAACGAACTTTCTTTTTATATTTAACAAACTATTTTTATTATACGTTCGTTCGTTGATTCAAAAAAAATAATAATAATAATACTTCTCACTTTAAGATAATAACATATGCAAAAATAAATGTAAACCTCTCTAATAATATATTATTAAAAATATTTCCTTCATCCTCATAAGGAAAATAATAAGACCTATCTGAACACAATCAATTTTTTTACCGGACGTACTACTCCTTTAAGTTGTACGTTTTCCAGAGATGGTCTTGAAAGTCAAAATAACATATATTATAAAATAAACATAATAATATTAAAGCTTCTCTATCCATCATATACATTATATATGAGTTAAGCAATAAAAAAAAATAAAGACACAAAAGTTATTAGTTTTGTAATTTGAATAAAAAGTTCATTTGCAAAGCTTCTCTCCGGGATTATACAAACAGTATAGGACACATTCCTAACCGCATTTAAACTAAATGCACTTCTGCAGTATAACTTAAAAAAATATATATATAAGCATAACTTAAATATACCCACTACTTTTCAGTGTTCATAACATATCCATTTGAGACACCAAATCACACAAGCAGTTAACTCCTCCTTTATCATACTGAAAATATACAATATTTTCATGGCGTTCTGGATTAAATACGCAATTGTCCTTATTATTTTGAATAGCATTCTACACTTTAAATTGTCTTTAGTAATTCCGTGATTAGTAATGTTTTGTTTGATATTCCGTCCTTATTGAAGAGAACCAAAAAAAAATTACCAGCATTTTTCTTTTGTCCTTCAAATTCAATTTAAACAGAAGTAGTTTATATGTTATTTCTTAATTCATAAATATGTATTAGCTCCAGATATATCCAATAAATGAATACTGTTATCTAAGTACGAAGAATTTAAAACGTGGTATGCTCTACCAAGATAGACATATCCTTAAGTCTATGTATAATCTTCGCTCACGAAAAATAGTGAGAACAAAATATAACAGTCTGCATACGTTTTCCATATAACAAAAAAAAAAAAGAAAACACGTTGCTTAATGATAAAATGATAATAGTTATGTAAACCATTCTTATTTAAAACTGGAATTAAATAAAATAATATAAACTGCATGATATTAATATACATTTTTACAAGAGCAACAGTGACGAAGAGATTAGTTTAAAATGTTTAAATTGAAAGAGAATGCAAAACTGAGTACCTCGTTAAAATTTAGTGCTGCATATTGAAATTAGCTCCTTCCATGATATATTTCTTATAATCTGACTTCAGCAATTAACTTTAGTTGTTTGAAAAATATAAGCCACTGTCTTTTTGGCTCTAATTCTTTACAAAGCTATTTTTTTTACATACTGGAGATCTTTGTTACAAGCTCTCTCTTTAGCAACAGTTCATTTCCCCTTTTTTTTTTACTAGCTTACTCCCACGCATCTTGCTAACTCTGCTAATTACATATTCAAAAAAAAAATCTTTACAAAAAAAAAATGATTTTGATTTTCAGAATTAAATGACAAAAAAAAATACAAATAATGAAATAAATAGCTTTTACAAACCTGAAAGAAAAATGAATATTAATTAACTATCAGATAAAAATGATTAATAATTTATTTAATTAGTAAAATAATTTATTGATTCAACTATCTATTAATCATTGGAAAGAAATATATATTTGTTAATTATTTAAGATAACTACTGTAATTTAAATATTTTTATTGTGAATGTACTATTGTTTGCTATTATTTAAAGGATGAAAATGAGATGAAACCTAAGGCAGAATCATACAGGCATACACATACATGCACTACAATCTAAATATTGAACTGTCTTAACTAAATATAATTAAAGCTGCTATTCTGTTGACACAAGGATAAGAATTAATGAATAAAGGACTGTACAAACCATTCAACTAAATATTATACTAACATAGGGTAACTTTGCATTTTTCCAACAAAATATATCAATTTCATAAATAAACAACCCTTCTTCCTTACATTATATACCTCATTAACCACAATAATACTAATGAATACCTATCAAGTGGTCAATAAACTACATAGGCAACCCATACTCAAACTTTAAATGATCTTGTTCAAAAATTTTAAAATTCCAAGGCTATTTCATTTTTTTTTATAATACAATATAGCTATTTAATTAAGATACAAGGTATCTTAAACCCTTGTGCCCATTCAGATGGTCACAATATATATATATACATATATATATATATATATATATATATATATATATAGTTATACAATATATATATATATATATATATATATATATATATTGTAACTTAAATAACGAGATCAAAAGATCCAAATATATTAAAATATCCAAAAATTCAAATATTATAACTTAATAAACGAAAAAATATTTGTAACTTGAATTAAATTAGATCAGAACTTAAATAAACTTGGATCAATGGAATTAAGTAACATATCACCATTATAAATCAAATTAATTAGAGCAAAAAGATTCCAATAAAAGAAATGTTTTACCTGAGTGGCCATTAATAAAACAAAAAAATCAACATTGTAAGTAAATAAACGTGTTCAATAAGTAGTCTTTAAAACTATTAATTCAAACAAGTTGTAAATAAACTTAATGAAAATGATCAGAATTGATTTAAACTTATATTAATATGAGCATAAGCTATGAAACAAGTGGTAAATAAAATTATTATGAGGAAATGGCATTGTAGCCAAAAATATAAGATAAAAATGCTTATCTCAAACATATTAAAGGGACTCATATAGTGGTAACTTAAATAAACAGACCAAATTTATCCATGATCAAAATAGTAATTATCATTTTAAGCCTGATGGCTTATATTCATCAATCAACAAGTAGAAACGATAAACAAATTATTAAGGACAAACTACTAAAAGTCAGAAAATAATATCAAGTGAGTGAGTACACTGGTGACTCAATCAAATATCTCTCAATATATCCAACAGTAGATTTTACTCACTCTTATGTTTTGGTTGGATCTCAAGTGCATATCTAAGTGAACAACAAGTGAATAAGGTCTATCAGGGTGCCATTAGGTTAGCTGGACCTAGACAAAATTATATTTATAACTTTTTCACACGTACCGGGTTAGAATCTCTTTTTGGTATTTTATTTTTTACAAAATGTATGATTTTGATTTTAGACCCATATCACTGTATGCACTAATATTTAAGTAAACACACAACATCCTTAAACCAAAGTGATATATATATAAAATTCATTAGACAGAAATCAATTCCTAGATCTTAACATAACAAATGGGTCTCAATATCTTTATAAGTTTAACAGCTCATACGGTTAACTTAGGATAGCAATTCACTTATCCTGGAATGATATAGATGATGGAATGTTGGTTATTATAATGCTAAGAAATCACTAAATACTATGAAATCAATATTTATTTATGGCCTTTAAACATGTAACCAGCTCATTAATTACAACAATGATGAATGATGATGATGATGATGATGATAATGATAATGGTTTCAACCACAGCTTTAGAACTAAGCCTATCATAAAATTTAGTTTCAGAAATTAATAATTATTGGCTAATCTCAGTATATCCAATTATATTTTAAATAGCTAATATTCACCTTGATGATGAATGATCACAATTAATAAAGACTACTCTTAATGAAATATATATGCCTCATTTAATAAAACAAACTAATATTTATTACTGCATTTCTAATATATACATAAAAATTTCTAGACATACATGACAATTTATATGGATATTAACAATAATAATCATAATTGACTATTTGAAATCATACTATTAATTTTAAATTCTTCCCCCTTTCCCATAAATGGTATAATGCATATATTAAATTGGATGTAAAATTGACCAAGATTTTCACTCCACAAGAAAAACATGTCATATATAAAAAAATAAACACTTTTTTAGCACACATAACTTTAGAAATCTAACATGTAAAGCAGAATGAATAAAAACAAAGGTTAGTGAAATTGGAAAGAGTAAGTTTTTCAGAAACAAGTTTTAAAGTGTGCTTCTATCCCCCTTCCTTCTACACTCTAAAACCTATACTTCCTTAAAACAAAATAATTTAATATTATCATACTGCTTATTACTTCACATTCACTCGCAATTATACACAGGTGAAAGTATTATTATGTATGTTCGTGTTTATCCCTGTAAAAAAAAAATTATTTAAAACCAAAAATAATAATACAAAAAAATTATTTTACACATTAATAATATTTAATAACTGTAAATTAATAAACAATCATAATTTTTGTACATTCAAAATCATTAATGAAGCTTAAGAAATTTTTGGTTTTAATTGATCTGAATTGTCTTTAAAAGTTCTTTAGATAACATATACCACTTTATTGCTAAAATTTTATTAAGACTCTGATATCATAAAGAAAATAGATATAAAAAGTCATATTACTGATCCTTTATTTTGTGGCGAACTTCCAAGGGTTCAAACTTGTCCTGTTAAATATTTATACCTTTGCAGCAACAATTTCCATTTTCTTTGGAACTATCTCTTTCTTGAGGTGTAAAACTATTTGATGATGATGATTCCAATATGGTTATATGCTTTAGTGGACTATTTAAAAATCCTTATATTAATTTGAAAATTTTCCTGTTCAGCATGATTCTCATAGTGGATGAAATATAGCAATTGTTTTCACATTTATAATTTTCCTAGGTTTAAACTCAATCACTGGAACAATTAATTGGACTCGATGATTAATATTTATCAGTAGATTAATCATTTTTCTGATCTCCTTCAAATGCAGATGAATGTTTTCTTCTTTCTATTTAAAACATCTTATCTCTATCAGTCAATTGAAAGTGTAGAATATTTTCTTATTAATTCAGACAAGGCTCTTTCTTTCCTATATGATCTGCGGTCTGATGATCTGGTAAAAGATGAGACATATAAAAAAAAATTCTACTCCACCATTCTTGTATATTTAACCTCCAAAAATTCAATATATATAAAAAAATGACTTGAAATTGGGAATTTTTGTGGAGTTGAAACACTTGTCTTTTCTCTTCAATATTTTTAAGTTTGCTCTCCCTGTTAACTGATTTTCAGACTGCTTTTAATTCCGATTTTTATTTTTATTTTTGACCAATTCGTTTTTAGCTAGAGAATGCAATCTTTTTAGGAACATTTAAAAAATATCACACACCTGGTTTTCAGACAAACTTTTGTCTTGAAGAAAAAACAGTCTTAATCTTTTTTTCTCACATATATCTATAACATCTAAAATTGGTGCTTCTTTCTTTTGATCTTAGGATGAGACAATTTAAAAATTAGAGTTCTCACCAAGCTTAAACTCCAAAATGACAAACAATCATTTATAAGATAAAATTGTTGACTCAGACAAAAAAATTAACATACTTTCTTCTTTTTTTTCAATATGTAATAAATGTAGATTTCTGTACGTAATGTACACACGTATTTTATCATTCAAATCATTCATAAACTGTCCATTAAAATAATATGAATGCTAGTTTAGAAATTATAACCCTAATATTTAAAATTAAATCTGTAACTTGTTCAATTCAAATTACAATTATAAAAAAGTAAAATAGAAAGAGAATAAGACATTACAATCGATCAAGTGTAGGTTAGTTTTAAAGAAAGTTATTATTTAATACTGATAAATGACTAACTAGCTTTGTTAACACACATTGCCTATATATGTTTTGTAACTCTATTTAACAAATTGATTATTAAATAACTTAATGTGTGTAAACAACTAAAGAATATAACTGTTGTCCCCACTCTCTTTCCATCTGTTTTCCTGGACTTAATCCTGTAGGGTTTAAATTTGGATGCCCTACAGCTCCCTTTACTATATAAAAATGTGATGATGATTTTGGTTCTACATTTTCTTTCATGCACATTACTACAAATTTAGCTACTGACTAAATTGTAATGGCACAATATATATATATATATATATATATATATATTGTAATGGTATATATAATTCAGAGCCTCACTTGGATGCACCATATGTAACGGTATGCCCCCTCTCAACAAGATAAGTTAAGGAGTCACATCTCACTATAGTCAGATTTAAGGTCTTCATATAGGATGCCACGAATGATGTGATTTAATTTTGATATAAAACTATATTTGTTCCCAATAACTAATTTATTATTTTAAAAAAATTATTATATCCAACCACATCAAATCAATTTTCACCTTAATTAACTTTACCATTATGCTCAGATTTCGAACTCAGGGAAGTTTAACACTTTACTCTCTTCAGGGGTTCCTATCAATATTTTAAAGTAATATTAACAACGAATCTCACTAACTCTTTAATTCAAATAAAACAAAATTGAAGACTTCATTTAATATAAAAAACATACTTATTTATTTAACACTTAAATAATTTAAATTTTACAATATATATATAAAAATATTTATATATCTACCTCCTTATATTAAAAATATAAACATTCTCTTTGCTTATGGTAGATATATTTTCTAAACCTATAACACTACGTGATTTTACAATTTATTTAAAATATAAGTATCCTAATATTTAGACAATTATATTAACGCTAATTTACACTAATTAGATAATACAAATAATAATCCAATTATTTGTATATAACACCTTCATTCGTTAAAATGATTGTCAGTCAAGTTATATTTATTAATATAAAAATATATACTTCACAACAATGTTAATCATTTATTTCTTTATCACACATTACATTTATTAGTCTATTTTGATTAGTATAAACAATGTAGTGTCATGTCATGGAAAATAATATGTGGATTCAAAAATAGTTTAATATCTTACCTCTAAGTTCACATTATCCCGTTCCCAAAATTAACATTTATTAACCGATATTTAAATCTTTATTAATCATAAATAAAAACAAAAATATTCTAAATTATTAATTCTCTCTTATTATTCATTTTTATAATAAAATGAATACGATGATAAAGAAAATGAAATTAACTTTTCCTAATTATAATTTTCAAAAATCCCAAATGGCATTTATAAAAGTTAATGTTCCTCACGAGAATGAAAATCCTTCGAAGACGCAGTTTTTTGATTCCTTTGTTGTTAAACATTAAAGAGAATAATATTAGGATATCCTAAGTTGACATTTAGTTTCCTCTTTATATTCATCTTCTTAATATAAAGTTCCTTCATTAATATTTATAATTCCATTTTGAAGATCTAATTTTTATAATTTTAAGGCATTCATAATTCCATTTTGAAGATCTAATTTCTTTATAATTCTAAAGCATTCGGCAATGATGTTATTCCCACATATATATGTTTGATTAGGCAAGTGCATTTTATCTATCCCATGATAAATATTTGTGTTCTAGCCACTCTGCATTTTCTTTATAATGAAAAGTACATAAAATTTGAATGAAGTTTTTATAAACATGTTCTTTTTTTTTAAGACGCTGTTTAGATTTTAAAACGTAATTCAAACAATTTTTTCTATAAAACACGAAAATATATTTAGATTACTTTCGTTGAACAAGTATAAGAAACTTCTTTTAATGAGTATTAAATTGTTTAAAATATAAACTTCAACTTACACTGTTATTTGTAATCAAACATAGTAAAAGTTTTTATGAAAATATAGCTGATAAAAATAGAATCCTTATTCTTCTAATAACAAGAATAGAAGAATTATTTCATGTCTCGCTCCATCAGCTCGCTGAAGCATACCCATTCTCATTGTTGCAATAACAATTAGATATTAAAACACTAAGTTAATTTCACTTCCTTTAATTCGATAAACTGTGAACCCAGAGGTCATTTATCACCTTGTCAACAGTCTTTTGTCAACAACGTCATTTTTCATTTTAAAGAATGAAAAATAGTAACTTTATATATTTATTTTCATAAGTATAATAATAATGTAAATATAATCTATACATATTGATTACATAAATGTATGAGTATGTATGAGTATATATATACTCCTACATTTCCCCTCGACTAAGAAAATTAAAATAAACTAACATTTTATTTTAATTCTTCATCTTTGTTATCATTTATGCATCATTACAATTCATAAATTTTTTTTTATTTTCCCCTCGACTTAAAATCTTAAATTCTTCATCAATTATTAGAGAAAAAAATATTATTAATTATTATATTTAATAATAATTAAATTGTTTTATGGGCAATTGGGTTCTTTTTTTGTTAATGTCTTAAATATGGTATATCTAATATAGTCTGTTTTGATCAAATCATAGATTAAATATACTGACTATTTTATTTTAAAATTATTACCTATTACAGTTAAATAATGTAATACTTTATTATGCAAAAATCATTATCTATATTACTTTTTTTTATTCACTTCTTTCAATGAATTTCTATATAATGTATCCTTATTAATATACTAAGTATTTGAAATAATATATCAAAATAATTATATGGTAGAAAACCTGATTATTCTATAACTAAGTTTTAATTAGTTATTTCATAAGTGTTTTATGTATAAATCAATTTAAAATGCCAATCCTGCTCCTTATTGAAACTTACTAGATTATCACTGACATCTAATAAATGAACATACACAAACTTATTTAAAGGTGCCAATCCTGCTCCTTAGTTTTTGAGACTTACTAGATTATCTTTAGCATTGAATAAATATATTAGTTGGAATTCATTTGTGAACTTGCCAACCTATAAGTAATCAGTCTTCCATTTCCACATTAATGATATGATCCATCTTAGTTAGACACAATTATATATAGTATTTCCTTCTCTTTAATATCTTAATTCTTTACATTTTCTCTCTATAATCCTAATAATTATTACATAATTTAGGTATTACAAAACTCATGGTAATTGTTTATTTAAGACAATTATTATATTTTTCCTCTATAGGGCTTTAATATACGAGCATTATAAGTACCTCGTACCTCACCATCACAATCCAACCAGTATGCATTTGGTCCAGCTTTCTTTATAATGGTAAATGGTCCTTCATAGCTATTACAAAATTTATGAAAAATAAAATTTTGTGGATTACTAACATGTGGTGTCTTTAAAAATACTTTGTCACCTACTTTGAATTGATAGTTTGACTTGTATGTATTTTTATGACGCTTTTGAGCCATTTGTCTCATTCTTTCTAAAGCTTCTTTTCTATCCTTTTCAATGTTTATGGTTAAATTAGGGATTGGTGGCTTATAATATTTAAATAATATTGATATATTTTGTTTTAATTGCAATTTAATGGGTGTGAATCCAGTGGACTCGTTAACACTCCAATTTATATAATTTACCATATCTGGTGTGTGCTTTACCCACCCCTTGTGATTATCTTTCAAATAAGTTCTAAACAAATGTCCAAGTTCCCGCATTACACGTTCACATGGGTTTGATTGAGGATTCCTTATAGAAGTAAGCACATGTTTTATTTGATGTTTATTTACCCACATATTCCATTCTTTGGATAGGAAGGGTGTGCCATGATCAGTTAAGATCGTCATAGGTTTCCCTATCCTTTCAAAATGGAGGGTTTCTAATACTTTAATAGTATATCTAGTATTAGCTTGGGGTATTGGATAAGCAGACACAAATTTAGAGAAGAGATCATAAGCTACTACTAAAAATTTTTTTTTATTAAATGGAGGTAAAGGTCCATAGTAGTCTATAGCTAAGATCTCATTTGGTCTTTCTGGAATGATAGAATTTATTGAACTAACATAATTTTTATTTACTGGTTTAGCTCTCAAACATATTTGACAATCTTGAATTTCGTTCAAAATATCTTTATGCATATTAGGCCAATAAAACCAATTCTTTATTGTTTGTTCAGTTTTATAGACACCATAATGTCCATATAAACAATGGATATATTGTATGAGTGGGTCTTTTAGAACTTCAGGTATTACTACCCTCCACTCATTTAAATTATCATTAATTTTATATTTTAAGACCATATTATCTATCTTATATAATGGAAGATTACTGGCTGTATACAGAATTTCCTCTTTATTTAATGTTTTAATAATCAGCATTAAATTTTTATCTTGATTTTGTAAATTATAGATATTTAATAAATCGTTCTCTACATTTTCATCAACTATCAGGTCAACATTCATAATGTAAGCATTATCTACCGATAAATGTAGTTGTTCTGATTTACATGGATTTCGACTTAGTGCATCAGCTACAACATTCTCGGATCCTTTACAATATTTAATTGTATAATTGAATTCTTGTAATAACAGACTCCATCTCACTAATCGAGAATTAGTCAAGTAGCTATGATTCAAGAATTCGAGGCTTTTATGATCAGTTATCACAATCACCCCTGATCCAAGAAGCATCTGTCGAAATTTTTGAAAAGCCCACACTATTGCTAGGGCTTCTTTCTCTGTAACCGTATAATTCAATTCAGGTCCTTTTAATATCCGGCTAATAAAATAGAGGACTCCTGTTTGGCCATCCTCTTGGATTTGAGATAAGGTTACCCCTAATCCGTAACCACTACTATCTGTTTGTAAGATGAATGGTTTGCTAAAATCAGGAAAAGCTAATATAGTTTGCTTTAAAAATCCAGCTTTGATTCCAGCAAATGCATCATCTTGTTCCTCAGTCCATTTCCATTTCTCACCTTTTCTAATGAGTTTTAACCATGGTTCCATGCAATCAGAAAATTTTTGGTAGGAACGATTATAAAAATTACATATTCCTAAAAATGATCTTATTTGTTTTTTATTTGTGGGTTTAGGGAAATTCTGTATAGCACTAATCTTATCCGGATGAGGTTTAATCCCATTGTGACCAACAATATGACCTAAGAAGATCACTTCATTAGATACTAAAGTGCTCTTTTTAAAATTGATTTTTATTCCTTTGTCAGAACACTCTTTAAAAAACATTTCTATATGTTGAAGATGTTCTTCAATTGTAGTTGATGCAATTATAACATCATCTACATACATTGTCACAATCTGTTTTATATCAGGAGATAAGGTTTTATCTAAGCATCGAATTAAAGCAGCACCACTATTGATCAATCCAAATGGCATCCTATTAAATTGATAAGTAAATCCTTCATACCGAAACATGGTATATTGGAGATCTTCAGGATGAAGTTCTATCTGCCAATAGCTTGAGGTCAAATCGAAAGTAGAAAATACTTTCTTGTTTCCAAATCTCACAAATAATTCATGTATGGGCGGTGGTATATTTCTGTCAGGGACAGTAATTTTGTTTAGTTGTCTAGCATCCAAACAAAATCTCATTGACCCATCTTTCTTCTTCACCATCACAACTGGATTACAGTATGGTGAAGAGCATTTGGAAATGATTTCCCATTCAAGCATTTTATTAATTTGTTTATATATTTCTTCTCTATATTGATAAGGAATAGGATAAGATTTGGATTGAAAAGGTTGATCATGAATTAATTTTATTCTTTGCTGAAAACCTTCAATCACTCCTGGTATTTCTGAAAATATTGTATTATATTCATTAATAATAGATTGCAATTTATTAACATTATCACCATCAATTAAATTTGATTCAGCAATTTTTGATTTTACAAGTGTTTCTGGTATGTTTGACATTATACAATCAATTTCCAACAGATCATACTTTGGAGACAATGTCATCCTTAAAACCTCATCACCTATATGAACTATCTTATTTTTAAAATCAATCAAACATTTGTTCAGATGTAAAAAATCTACTCCCAATATCATTTCATGAATAAGTCCAGTTAATATCAAAAATACATGATAAATACATGTTTGATTAATAGTTAGTTTGATCCAGATCTGCTTTTGAATTAATTTTGCCCTTTTATTATTAGCTAGGGTAATCTGTACTGATTTTAGAGGTAAGGTTTTAATATGTGGATTTTTATCCATCAACCTTTTATAAAACTCTTCAGATATTACAGATATTTGGCTACCACTATCTAATAAGGCTCTAATTTGCAAATCTTCAAACATAATATTAATTAATGGACAATTTTGAACAGCATACTTGGGTTCATCATCTTCCTCTGAACATATTATGTTGGTAATTTGTTTAACTACAATTTTATTTTTGTTCCTCATTTTAAATGTGGGTCTTTGATAAGAGGAACTATTTCCGAAGACACTCTTTAATTTAATTTTGCTGTTGTTTTGGATATATTTTTATTATACCCTATTTTACCTTTATTCAATCCACTAGTAGATGCTATACTCTTGATTTCTGAAATTTGACGTGTATCAGAAATTAATTTAACATCTGCATTATTATCACTCTTCCTTGTTTTACTTTGTGAATGATTAAAAGTCTTATGCTTTCTTTTTTTATAATTAATAGCATTTATTTGAATATTTTCTTTCTTTCTTTCAACATAATTTTGATTAAGATTTTGGTTATTTGAGTCAATATTATTTAAAATTTCTATAATTTGTTCGATATTTTGTGCATTAGAATCTAATAAAGACTGCTCAATTTTTATAGGTAAATTGTGTTTTCAATACGAATAATTTGATTTTGGCTGAAATGATAAGTATCAAGGATTTTCAGTTTTGATACCTGTCTTCTAAAAAATTTAGTAAGAGTTTCACCTGGCATACTTTTATACTTTTCCTGAAGTATTTGATACAACAGTGATTCTTGACGATCACTATTCCAAAAATTCTTTATCAATAATGTTTGATATTCTTCAAAAGTTTTAGGTATTTGGAACAATGATTCCCACCATGATAAAGCATCACCTTGTAAATGACTGTATGCTACTATCAATTTTTCACCTTCTGTCAAATTACTATTTACTGAAAAATATAAATTTAAACTCTTTAGATGCTCTATTGGAGCTTCATTTGTAAACCCTTGAAAATTTTTTAATTTTACAAATTGATTCACAACATTAGATTGTAATACGTGATTTGTATTGCTAACATTTTCTTTTTGCAGATTTATAGATGATTGTTGATTGTGATGGTGAGCAAAGTCTCCTATAAAATAACTAATATTATCCTCATTATTTTGTTCCCTTTGCATGTTTTCCATCTCAATCACTATTTCATCTTGATGTTCCTTTTTATTTGGATCTTCCCTTATCCTATTAATAGCTTCTAATATTTGATTAAATTTATCTGAAGTAGTGTCTCCTTTGATATTAGATAATTTAATCCTTTTACAAGCTTGGGTATAATTTTCCATCATTATTTTTCTTTCTTTCTCAAACTCATCCTTCAAAACTTTTATGGTCTGATCTACGGTAATATTTTTATTTTCCAATTGATTAAATATCTCCGATTGATTCTCTAATAATATTTCAATATTATCTTTATTTAACTTTACGTCTGAATCAATCAAATTTTGCTTCACATTTAGACACTGAAAATCTTTTTCCATAGACTGAATTTTCTTGTCTTGGTTATTAATTTCTATGTGGACATCTTCTATTTTCTCATCTAAAACCTTTTCAGTCTCTTCTTGGATTTTATACATATCAATTTGGAGATGATTGTATACAGTTTTTATTTCTAGAAATTTGTTTTCTACTTTATTTTCTAGCTTTGTTTCAAATTCAAAAAATCTTTTTTGACACTTAAGATCCGTTTCTTCAATAAACTTTTGAATTTTTTGAATTTCATTATTCATATTTGTTTGTATTTGTGATACCTCGTCCTGCAAATCTATTTTTATATTATCTAATTTTATTGATAATTCATTTGTAATATCTACTTTCACACTTTCCATTTTGGTATTCATACTTTCCATCTTGGTATCAATATTCGTAGACAAATCTACTTTCAGATTTTCCATCTGAGTATGCATATTTTCCATTTTGGTATCTATGTTTGTATTTAAATTCTCTATCATTTGTTGCATCATTAACATCATTTGACTTAATGATGGATTATCACTGGTTTTACTTTCTATAGGTTTGTCTACAATATCCATAATTTCTGGAACATGAGTATCTAATATAGAATTACTCTCAGACATACCTATATTTATTTGTTCATTAGTACGATTCATAGTATCATCAGCTATATCTGAACTAAGTATCTCAGTTTGCATTTCCATATTATTAGTATTAGAAGAAAATATTTTATACTTACTTCTTGTAATCATAAAACTATCTTTAACTTAACTATAACTTTATTTGTACGATAATATATTATTTATCATAAGATATTAATGCGATGCCTTTCTCTTTTCAAAATATATATGTGTGTTCTTACTCTAATGCCTAATTTTAAAATTATATTTTTAAGCGAGTGATCTATTCATTTAAATTTTACTTACTTAATTTTCAAAGTCTCCATTATTTTATTACCTACTATTTTACAACACATTTAATATGAGATTATTATTAATACTATTTATCCCTCAATGTATTGTATCGCTATACAAACAATATAAAATCTATGATTCAATATAATAATGATATGGAATCTATGATTCAAGGCCCTAGTTGTGTGCACCATATGTAACAGTATATATAATTCAGAGCCTCATTTGGATGCGCCATATGTAACGGTATGCCCCCTCTCAACAAGATAAGTTAAGGAGTCGCATCTCACTAAAGTCAGATTTAAGGTCTTCATATAGGATGCCATGAATGATGTGATTTAATTTTGATATAAAACTATATTTTTTCCCAATAACTAATTTATTTTAAAAAAAATTATTATATCCAACCACATCAAATCAATTTTCACCTTAATTAACTTTACCGTTATGCTCAGATTTCGAACTCAGGGAAGTTTAACACTTTACTCTCTTCAGGGGTTCCTATCAATATTTTAAAGTAATATTAACAACGAATCTCACTAACTCTTTAATTCAAATAAAACAAAATTGAAGACTTCATTTAATATAAAAAACATACTTATTTATTTAACACTTAAATAATTTAAATTTTACAATATATATAAAAAATATTTATATATCTACCTCCTTATATTAAAAATATAAACATTCTCTTTGCTTACGTATATATATTTTCTAAACCTATAACACTACGTGATTTTACAAATTATTTAAAATATACGTATCCTAATATTTAGACAATTATATTAACGCTAATTTACACTAATTAGATAATACAAATAATAATCCAATTATTTGTATATAACACCTTCATTCGTTAAAATGATTGTCAGTCAAGTTATATTTATTAATATAAAAATATATACTTCACAACAATGTTAATCATTTATTTCTTTATCACACATTACATTTATTAGTCTATTTTGATTAGTATAAACAATGTAGTGTCATGTCATGGAAAATAATATGTGGATTCAAAAATAGTTTAATATCTTACCTCTAAGTTCACATTATCCCGTTCCCAAAATTAACATTTATTAACTGATATTTAAATCTTTATTAATCATAAATAAAAACAAAAATATTCTAAATTATTAATTCTCTCTTATTATTCATTTTTATAATAAAATGAATACGATGATAAAGAAAATGAAATTAACTTTTCCTAATTATAATTTTCAAAAATCCCAAATGGCATTTATAAAAGTTAATGTTCCTCGCGAGAATAAAAATCCTTCGAAGATGCAGGTTTTTGATTCCTTTGTTGTTAAACATTAAAGAGAATAATATTAGGATATCCTAAGTTGACATTTAGTTTCCTCTTTATATTCATCTTCTTAATATAAAGTTCCTTCATTAATATTTATAATTCCATTTTGAAGATCTAATTTTTATAATTTTAAGGCAATCATAATTCCATTTTGAAGATCTAATTTCTTTATAATTCTACAGCAATCGGCAACAATGTTATTCCCACATATATATGTTTGATTAGGCAAGTGCATTTTATCTATCCCATGATAAATATTTGTGTTCTAGCCACTCTGCATTTTCTTTATAATGAAAAGTACATAAAATTTGAATGAAGTTTTTATAAACATGTTCTTTTTTTTTTTAAGACGCTGTTTAGATTTTAAAACGTAATTCAAACAATTTTTTCTATAAAACATGAAAATATATTTAGATTACTTTCGTTGAACAAGTATAAGAAACTTCTTTTAATGAGTATTAAATTGTTTAAAATATAAACTTCAACTTACACTGTTATTTGTAATCAAACATAGTAAAAGTTTTTATGAAAATATAGCTGATAAAAATAGAATCCTTATTATTCTAATAACAAGAATAGAATTAATATATCATGTCTTGCTCCATCAGCTCGCTGAAGCATACCCATTCTCATTGTTGCAATAACAATTAGATATTTTAACACTAAGTTAATTTCACTTCCTTTAATTCGATAAACTGTGAACCCAGAGGTCATTTATCACATTGTCAACAGTCTTTTGTTAACAACGTCATTTTTAATTTTAAAGAATGAAAAATAGTAACTTTATATATTTATTTTCATAAGTATAATAATAATGTAAATATAATCTATACATATTGATTACATAAATGTATGAGTATGTATGAGTATATATATATACTCCTACAATATATATATATATATATATATATATATATATATATATATATATATATATATATATATATATATATATATATATATATATATATATATATATATATATATATATATATATAACTTCCCTATCACCGTTCTTGATTATCAATCATTGTAACATGTGAACTGTCTAACGTTCAAAAAAGTTTGTCAATATATGTTTTACACACTATTTACTAAATGAACATATATATCTTATTTATTTATTTAACAAGTGGACTCTTTGTACATTATTACAAATCTTTTAAGATTCAATTTGAATGCATTAAATTTTCATCATTTGTCATAATATTAAATGACACATCCAGCAAAGATATGTTTAACAATATAACTATTTCAATGATAGTACTGATGTCTGTATATTTTCTCAACAAAGTGTTTCACATTGATTATTTCTTGTTACTCTCAATATATGTAGTTATGTGATCTGATGTCTCATTATTGCTTTGCTTTACTATAAATAGGCCAAAAATTACTTTATAAGTAAGCATTAATAATATATACTTATTTATAGCTTTTATTTTTGAAGGCATAAAGTTTACAAATTTTAAATATATTTTTAGCAAAAGAGTTTCATTCAAGTTTAAATTTAAACTGGATTATTCCTCTAACTATAGAAATAGGTTGAAGAAAGTATATAAAAAACTAATTTTATTTAAATTACTATTAAATTTAATTTTTTTATTTTTTTATTAGTATGTATGTGTAGTCCAAAATTCAAACTTTCATCAGATAGCTCTTTAAAATTATTCATTTCTTTTATTTCTTTTGGTTTTCCAGTTAATATCTCTAAATATTAATAACAATAATGTCCAACTACTTTATAATATATCTGTTTTTAATGTTAATCTTATAGAATTATTAAGTAATCTAATAATCATTTTTGCATTTTGAAAATAATACTTTTATCGAATTTGATAATTATATTTAGTTTTTGCTTCAAAAATGCTATTATCATTTTACAATTCAGATATATCTTTATCTTGGTTAATAGGGATAGCTATTCCTCCAAAAGGTCACATAATATAAAATTGTGCAAATAATACTGCTTGTATTTTCGTCATATTTTATTATAAGGGCTTACCTCTATGAACTTTTTATTGCAGCATATTATACTTTATAAACCAACTTATTACAAGACATTTTAGCTATATATTGTTATTCCTTTCATAGCTGTTATTCAGGTTACAATTTTGGTGCATAAACATCTGGATCACTTCTCAACTATCTCATTAAGTTACAATAATAAATAAAAACATATTGCTTGTTTTTTAATACAGTGTCAATCCTATTAAGATATTTTCATGTATGCACAAGAATTAACCTACTTTTATTATGGGCTTTATGAGTTATTTAAAAAAATCAATTGCACATAATTGTTATTAATATTTTTATTTTAATAATTGTATTTAAAATGATCTAACATAACATTTGATGTAATCATTATTACAACATAATTTTCTTTATTACATATGTCAATAAACAGAAAATGCTAAACATATATATATATATATATATATATGATAAACAAAAATGCAAGTTAAAAAACTTGCTAACGCTTGTATTTATGTCCACAGATGGCGTCCTACCAAAAACACCTATCAAGCGTATTTTCGTTTACATAAACGTCAGAGTAGTTAGTATTCACTATCTCTAACTATAATTCCACTTTCAGATCATGATTTCAAGCTATTTGCTATCGTCAGTGAAAGACAGGAATAAAGAAACTAGATCTAAATACAAACTCTGAGCGTTTATGAAACAATTTCTATTCAGCTTGCAAGCGTGAATTTTTTAGACACGTAATGTCTTCAAACTCAGCATAGCAAACCAGATAGCTATATGGGTCTGATCTCAGTTCAGCATCACCACATAGTAGAAGCCTCTGCAATCTATTTCATTGCAAGAAAGACCTTTCTTGCAATGAAATAGATTGCAGAGGCTTCTACTATGTGGTGATGCTGAACTGAGATCAGACCCATATAGCTATCTGGTTTGCTATGCTGAGTTTCAAGACATTACGTGTCTAAAAAATTCACGCTTGCAAGCTGAATAGAAATTGTTTCATAAACGCTCAGAGTTTGTATTTAGATCTAGTTTCTTTATTCCTGTCTTTCACTGACGATAGCAAATAGCTTGAAATCATGATCTGAAAGTGGAATTATAGTTAGAGATAGTGAATACTAACTACTCTGACGTTTATGTAAACGAAAATACGCTTGATAGGTGTTTTGGTAGGACCCATCTGTGGACATAAATACAAGCGTTAGCAAGTTTTTAACTTGCATTTTTGTTTATCATAAATGTACCTTTGAGGTCTTTCTTGCAATGAAATAGATTGCAGAGGCTTCTACTATGTGGTGATGCTGAACTGAGATCAGACCCATATAGCTATCTGGTTTGCTATGCTGAGTTTGAAGACATTACGTGTCTAAAAAATTCACGCTTGCAAGCTGAATAGAAATTGTTTCATAAACGCTCAGAGTTTGTATTTAGATCTAGTTTCTTTATTCCTGTCTTTCACTGACGATAGCAAATAGCTTGAAATCATGATCTGAAAGTGGAATTATAGTTAGAGATAGTGAATACTAACTACTCTGACGTTTATGTAAACGAAAATACGCTTGATAGGTGTTTTTGGTAGGACGCCATCTGTGGACATAAATACAAGCGTTAGCAAGTTTTTTAACTTGCATTTTTGTTTATCATAAATGTACCTTTGAGGTCTTTCTTGCAATGAAATAGATTGCAGAGGCTTCTACTATGTGGTGATGCTGAACTGAGATCAGACCCATATAGCTATCTGGTTTGCTATGCTGAGTTTGAAGACATTACGTGTCTAAAAAATTCACGCTTGCAAGCTGAATAGAAATTGTTTCATAAACGCTCAGAGTTTGTATTTAGATCTAGTTTCTTTATTCCTGTCTTTCACTGACGATAGCAAATAGCTTGAAATCATGATCTGAAAGTGGAATTATAGTTAGAGATAGTGAATACTAACTACTCTGACGTTTATGTAAACGAAAATACGCTTGATAGGTGTTTTTGGTAGGACGCCATCTGTGGACATAAATACAAGCGTTAGCAAGTTTTTTAACTTGCATTTTTGTTTATCATAAATGTACCTTTGAGGTCTTTCTTGCAATGAAATAGATTGCAGAGGCTTCTACTATGTGGTGATGCTGAACTGAGATCAGACCCATATAGCTATCTGGTTTGCTATGCTGAGTTTGAAGACATTACGTGTCTAAAAAATTCACGCTTGCAAGCTGAATAGAAATTGTTTCATAAACGCTCAGAGTTTGTATTTAGATCTAGTTTCTTTATTCCTGTCTTTCACTGACGATAGCAAATAGCTTGAAATCATGATCTGAAAGTGGAATTATAGTTAGAGATAGTGAATACTAACTACTCTGACGTTTATGTAAACGAAAATACGCTTGATAGGTGTTTTTGGTAGGACGCCATCTGTGGACATATATATATATATATATATATATATAACATAACTTAACATGTGGATATTTTTTAGTATTATGAGTTGGTTGTTTTTTAAAATATATGTTTAACTATTGTATTTAAATAATTTTAACCTTTATTTGTTTTGTCTGTTTTTTATTATTGAAGAATAAATATTTCATGCTGTATTACATCCTCTTTTTTCTGAATACTGTAAACAATTCTATGGATATATTTACCTCAATTTATTATTTCACATTTCAATATATACAAATATATGCATATTATTTGGTAAATTAAAGATAATAAAATAAAGCTCTGGGAAATAATATATCATAATCAAAATACCACTATATAGAAGCAAATAAGAGCTATATAGTAGAATTTTACAGTTGAAATTAAAATTTTAATAAAATGTTATTAAAGTCAAATATGAATAATGTTTCCACATGAAATTAGCAAATGTTAGATATTATTTGTGGAAACGTTAGTTTTTTGTGAGTTTATGATTTTTTTTTTTTTACCAAATTTTAAATTGTAACTTTAATTCTTCTCAGGGTCATAAGTCTGTGGTATGATGATTATAGCTGTTATTAATTTTTTTCAGTCTTGGTGTTTTGAACATTTTAGATTTTATTCCAGAGTATTACAAAGATTCACACACACAGACACACATTCTGAAAAGCTTGGTAAAAGCTTATATATATATATATATATATATATATATATATATATATATATTGTAACCCTCCAATCTACACTTCCCCATACATATTATGTACTCAAATTTAGAATGTTAACACAAAGATATTATTTTCTGACTATTGAACTGATTAGCATGAAACTATAAATCTAAAGAACATTACAAGGTGATTATGAAGATAATAACTTCTGGTCAAACTAGCTTTAAAATCCACAAACAAAATATTATGATATAAATTTACTATTTATCAAACTATTAAATAAGTAATCCGGTCTATGAAATGAATAAGAGATTGGAATTATAAATTAAGTAGTAAATAAATGAGGATGTTGATAATTAAATGGATGATGAAAATAAATGAGTTAAATAAAAAATGAAACGAGCATAAGAGCGAAGGAAGAGAAAGATGTGTTAGAATACTGAAGGATTAAAATAAGGATAGACTAATAGCTAATGACTGATTAAGATGGTAATATGATAAGAACTAGTAAAGGGTGAATTAATTATGATAATGAATTACGATGATATAAGAATGAAGAAATAAATAAAGATCAAGATGACAGATGAGAACAATGATAATGATGGAAGATAATATCCATAACTATAAACTGATATTGTCTTAAAAGATAGTAAGATAAACTAAAGTAAACTATGGATTCCAAGCTCAAATTAAAGTCCAGTAAATAATTCTGAATATAAAAACTTAACCATAAATTTAACATTATACCGTGAATTACTAACTTATTCTTCTCAGGGTTCAAATAAATTAACTATTATCTTTTTTCCAGATATACTTGGGTCAGTGAGAGGAATTTTGCCACTACCCAAATATAACATACAATACTGCTTATAAACAGTTAGAATTACTAAAATATCTAGTAATTTCAAGGTCAACCAAATATAAAATTTTAACTCTATAAAGTACACATAAGCCCTTAATCGAGCCAAATAACTTCCAACTCTTTTTCATTCAATAATTATGGTCTATTTGACCATAGATCAGTGAATGATATATTTGATGGTTCAAATCAATAAGCTATATCAAAATTATTTATTTCATGTTTATTATATTATTTAAAATAATAAATGCACTTCTGGTGAACAATGTTTAAATCACAAAGTGATGATGCTTTACATTTACCTTTAAAAGATACAAGTATACCAAATGTATTATGATATTAATGTATAGTAAATTATACTACATTGATTAATGATGAATTTGAAATAACAATGTAGTATGTGGATATCAATAACAATGATAATGTGGGTGATGATTAGCAATAATACCATAGACAACTAGATAAAAATTTCAAAATAACAAGATTTATTTACATTATTTACAAATTTACTTAACATCATAAACAGTTAAACATCTATTCCCAGAAAACAAATAAAACAAGGTATATTCTCTTTTGACTGCATGTATGGGTAATAAAATAATAAAATACCATAATACCCTTATTGTCCCCATAATTGGTTTTATGTTTTCACTATTGTGTATTATAAAACAGGTATATTACACAGCTTGGCATAAATAAGCTTTACAGTACAAGATAAGAGTGTTTTGTAAATAATAAGGGTAATTGACAACCTTAATATATAAACTCAATGCTTAAAACAACATTTTTACCCTAGCTTTCATAGCTGTATATAAGAATATGCTAATGACAATTATCATATTAAGCATAAAGATAAGAATTAATCTTTGATATAATTTGTTTAATATTATTTAATATGACCATAGTTACCATACAGTTAGATTCTTATTATTTAACCTAAATAAATTTCTAAATATGGTTACAGATATTAGAAGTCAGACGTATACATGATATTAACCCTGCCTATGTCCATAAAAGATCATGCTGATTATAAAAAAGTCTTTACCAATCCATTGGAGATATACTGCTTGATGAACATAAATGAAAGTATGTATGTGTATATCTCCTGTTATGCTAGACATATTCTAAGTCTTATAATTAGTTTTGTTGGCAAGTTTTATTGGCTTGTCCATAAGTTGTCACAGCATAACTTATACACTATTTGACTTCACTAAACACTATAAATAACAAGTGTCCTTGATTAACTTTACCTTATGATTGCCATACAAATTTTTAAAAAATACACAAAATAACTTCACAATACTCAGTGAGAAAATGACTCATCATCCTCCTGAGGGATAAGACATTAAAAAAGGTTTTTCACAACAACATTATCTTGTTTTGTAATAATATAGCAGATTATCATACATTTTTCCTAGGTATAAGTGTGGACCTTATCTCAACACAGGGAAGCAGAACATGTGCCTTGAAAATAACCCTCTCTTTAGGAATTGATGATGCTACTTAAGCATTCTTTATTTATATGCCTCAATGAAATAATCCACTCATGGTAAGTGATGGGTGAGACTATTCTCTCTCTGCCCATGCATCATATACATAACACAGTGTTTAAAGCATCTTTATATTTCATATATTCATCATATGTCCTCTCACAAATCTTTGGCAAAATAAACATAATATTCACATTAAAGCTAAAGATAAATATCTCACTTCCTAATGTGAAACTGATAGTGTAATAAACAAGACAACATTTTATAAGTCAAATGACTAGGAACTATTTTAAAATTATGATAAAATATTGCTATAATAAGAAATATACACTTACAGACAAAGAAACATAACAGATTATGCACTAAATTGGACATACTGATTAAGGCAGACTGTAATAAATATAAAATGCTTCTATGATAATTTCATAACATAAAATAACTATGTTATCCTAAAAACTATTATTCCACCTTTAATAAGTGACTCTGTTTGTTTATCTGTAATAAATTATTCACATATTTAAGAGATGACTATCTCTATCTTGTAAAGCTTAGTGTAATATTAAATTTTAGACCAATCTGTAAAAACAATGATAGTTGTAAATTATTCACTTTACATTGACAAGTGGTGCTGTTTCTGTGTATAAACACAGAATAATACCATTTTTCATGGCCAAACCTATGGCTAACACATGACTGTGATTCTAGTAGCCATTTAGATAGTGGTTACAAACATGGCCAATTCCTTCCACATCTGAACAACTATGTCTACTAAAAACACTACAATTGTATAGTTAGCCATTTGCACTGCAGCATCAGTTCCTATGACTATTGACAAAATTAGTATTTTCACTCGAATTTATTATGAGAGTGTGTGCAATGGAATAATTTCAAATTGTTTCTTTGTTGATGTACATGGTTTTCATTTTTGGCCAATGGACATATTTTTGCATACTAATAATTATCAGCAGATCAGTAATATTTCCCAAAGCATTTATTATTTTTATTTTAAAGATAGAAAGAGCTCTGTAACAGGACAATTGCAGATGTTGGTGAAAAAGCATCATTTCTGTCGTGACTTGTATGAGAATAATAAAATGGCTAACAGGTTCTTTCAACTGGGGGACGTCCCAAACACAGAAGATGACACAATTGCATTTCTGCAAGTCCAAAACATCCTGGCACGTGCCATTCACTGTGTATGTGGCAAATCTATGTTAATGGAACTTTTTTTTGCTTTAATTTTAATCTATAATGGATACTTTCTTTTTTTATTTTTAATTAAAAATGCGTTTTTTTTTTTGATAAGTGGATTTTTTTTGTTTACATTATGTGATTTATTTTTTTGTTTAGTTTTTAATTGTTTTACATGTTTTATAAAAAAAAAAAAAATGTTTTTTATCAACAAAAAACCTCCCTACTTTTTTGGACATTATGTGACATTTTGGCTTTATTTAAAAATCTACTTGTCCATACTAGATGTTTTATAAAAAGATGTAAATGCAAAGGCTTTTTTTAAAGAAATCAATCAAAATAGTCAATTATCTCCCTTCCCAAAAAAAAACGAAAACATGGTGTTTATTGATTTTCAATAATTCAAAGCTGTCAAAAAACATTGCCTCACTTTGCTCAACCTCCTACCCTTCAACATTGAGAGTCTGGGTGTTAATTGACTTACACAAAAGAAACACAATTCTTTGAATCAATAAATTTATTAACCACATATGTCTAGAATTCATAGCTGTAAGTCTTTCTCCTGAATACACTGGCCAATGAAACAACAGTTGACTAAAACATTTTTTCAAAAATAAACAAGTTGTTAGTGACTTAGGAGACTAGCTACTTGTGTGGCAGTCATTTCATTCCAAATGGCTTTAAAAATATCATCATCTTGATGAAGATGCCTCCAAATCAACTCATCCAGATCATTTGGACAGATATTGATGTGCTGTGCCACATTGTTCACTAGACCCCAAAACCTCTTGATGATCTGAGTCAGATGGTTAACTGTCAGATGGTTAAAGCCTGCCACCTCAAGATCAATGGTCTTATAACTCTCCAACAGTTTGAGTAGATGGTAGATCCAGACTTTATTTTGGAAAATGTTTTGGTCAACTATCGGTTCATTGGCCCATTGTGTTCAGGGAAAATACTTACAGTTATGAATTCTAGTCATATATGGTTAATAAATTTATTGATTCAAAGAATTTGTGTGTGTGTTGTGATTATTTCGTTGTACATCAATTAACAGCCAGATTGTCAGTGTTGAAGGGTAAGGGAATGAGCAAAGTGAGGTGATGTTTGTTGGATTGCTTTGAATTATTTAAAATCAAACAACACACTTTTTTGAGGGAAGATAATTGACTATTTTTATTAATATATAAAAAAAGCCTTTTAATTTATAAACAATACATCTTTTTATAAAACCTGTAGTATAAGTAGATTTTGAAATAAACTCGACACATCACATAATGTCAACAATAAAGGAGGGTTTTTTTTTTGTTTATATAAAACAAAATCTTTTTATAAAACATGTAACAAAAATTAACAAAAAAAAAATCACATAATGTAGCAAAAATAAGTACTTATTAAAAAAAAACTCAATTTTTAAAAATATAAAAAGAAAGTGCCCATTATAATTTAAAATTAAACAAAAAAAGGTTCCATTATAATGTACATTTATTAGAGAAAAAAATACACATGGAAAAGACAGTATATTTGTAAAAAAAAAAAATTACAGATGGTATATTGAAAAAAAATCTAGAGGCCCAGTAATGTTATATTGCTATGTTTTCAAAGAGAAACAGGGCCACCAGTATATGTACAGTGTATAATTTACAACTACCAAAACAATTATGTGTATATCATTTTCTGTTTAGAAATCTATTATAAATTTTTGTAATAAAAATATACCCCAATAATATATGAAATTCATATATAAAACCCTTAATAACATGAACAATAACAACAAAAATATTATTAATGTGATATTCCATTCCCTTAGTTCATCCTTTTAAGTTTCTTTAATATGAGCTAAACAATGGGGAAATGAAGTCATCTAAAACAGTGGTCTTCAACCTTTTCACACCTGTGGACCGGTAAAAATAAGGATAAGGTTTTGTTGCCTGGAAAAAGTAAGAATAAGGTTTCACAGACCAGCAGAAGTCTATAGATAAATTTTCTTAAAGATGTAAAACTGCTTAGCTTTAGATGAGCACAATTGTTATAACTAATCAAACAGCAATGTGTATACAAGATGAAATTATATATATGAAGTTTGTATAATAAAAAAACTTTTTTTTTTTAATTTTGAATTTTTTTAGAAAAGCAATAAAAAATTTAATTCTATCCCACCTCCCCCATAAACATTTGTGATAACTAAAAAAACAAATTAATATATGTATGATTGATTAGATTTTGTTTTCGTCTGATTCTTTTTTTTTTAATTGGTAAAAAATGAGATGAAAAAATAAATAAAATAGTTTATATTAATTAAAAGTTTAAACTCTTATTATTTTATTATTACAAACTTTCCTGCGGCCTGGCAGAAAACTTCTGTGGCCCAGCACTGGTCCGCAGCCCAAGGATTGAAGACCACTGATCTAAAACACACATTTTATATGCGATGTTTCCACATTATTTTTTCCTTTTTTTATATGTATGCATTTTGGCAATATAAACAAATAAGGTCTTCTAAAATTTTATGGAAACAAAATCTTGAAAAAAAAAAATGCTTAAAATTTTTTGTGCAGGATTTTTATCCGATTTTCCAAGAACAACAACTTTTTCAAATGCACTTATTGATTTTCCTTTTTCTTTACAGCAGTTTATTATAATAATAAATAATCCAGAATAGTTTGAATCTTTTAAAACATTTCCCTGCATTTATTATGTCTTAATTTCTATAATACCAAATATTATACTATCTTTGAGACATAATAATTTCTATATACTGTTAATACCAAAGTTAAACATTTTATTTGCATTTATCGGTATAGGATATGTCTTTTAATTGTCATCATTTTTCTCTTTTTTGATGGGGGAAAAGGTAACATTACAATAGATTAGCCAGACAATCTTCTTTTGCTTAATAAAACAATAATATATAGAAGTTCCCACATTTATAAATCAATTAACTCCTCTTCATTTCAATTATTATTAATTGAATGTTTTCTATCAATTCTCAAATAGATAGTTATATAGTCATATTTTTATTGGTTTTTGTAAATATTTTTAAATCAAACTATGTAGATTTGTTATTTTTTTTTATAAATCTGTACATCAATTGGATTGAAATTACAATTATAAACATCCTTTGCATTTATCAATAGTGTAACCGTTTTAGAATTACGTTATCCATAACAAAGAGTTTTAGCGCTTCTAACCAAAAGCAAACAATTATTGTATTCTTTAGTCAGATTAAATATTATATAGGTTTCTACATTTATAAATTGGTAAAATATCATTCTAATTGAAATAAAAATTCACTTGATTAAATTACAAATTCAAAAGTTTATCAAACTTATTATTATTATTATTTTTCACATGACAATTCAAAACAACATATATATATATTTCTAGAGAGCACTTACGGTTTTTTTTTTTAGATTTAAATAATTTACGCAGAACTTTTAGATTTATATAATGATAAAGATATTATATGTAAAACAAACTTTATGCTTATTATTTGTTCTGGTTTAAGCCTGAAGTCCCATCTTGTAATATACTGATTTCTTAATACGGTTCCCATTTTCCCTCCAATATGACTTTGTCAAATTTCAATCAATGAATTAAAAGATTGAAATATATACTAGGGTAAACGCTTTTACTCCATACTTGTAAAATTATGATCTCATTAAATTTTGTTCAATTCTAAAATGTAGTTGTTAATTTTTTTTCCAACTTTTTCTTTTAAAATTTGCAGGTGTCAAGTGTTGACAAACTGTATCTGATTTCTTCTTTTAGACTTCCCTTTCTCTTTATCTGTTAAATTATTTATTATCTTTATTGCAGTGGATTGTGGTACACAAAATGGACCAATAATAGAGCAGTGTGCATACTAATTAATAGCTCTCCCTCTAGTGATAACTAATTAGACCATTTCATGTCAATTTAGCTACAATACAATATGCTTGTACATTGATTACAAAATTTAGAAGAATTATAAATTGATTTTTTTATTTTTATTTTTTAATAATAATAATAATAATAATAATAATAATAATAATAACAATAATAATAATAATAATAATAATAATAATAATAATAATAATAATAATAATAATAATAATAATAATAATAGAGTACTAAATATCTTTATATTTCCAACTTGATTCAATACCATTAAATTATCATTTAAAATATTATTGCAATTAGGCCATATGACAAAATGTATATGAACTTCATATCCACTCTATCAGATTTTCTAGGGTATATCAAACAGTCTAAGTTTCCATCACTCTCAGGATATTTATTGGTAAAATTTTACTCAATTTGAAAATTATAATCTAGCAAGCATTATGACCTACCACTAATTTTATATATTAAATTTTAATTTATTGTGATTATTACCAATGGAAATATATATATATATATATATATATATATATATATATATATATATATATATATATATATATATATATATATATATATATATATATATATATATATATAATCAAGTTTGTATTCCAATTATAAACAAATATATAAGATTCTTTGAAAAACAATCCAATAATTAATAGAATAAATGATATTTTAAAAACAAATATCTACTATAATTTAATAGAAGTACTTTTGACTATCCAAGGAGTCATTATCAACTATATTCAAATTCGTTATAAATATCTACAAAAACAATTTTGTCATACATCAATTTTTCCACAAATCTTAATTTATATATTAGCAAATTGTCTATTTATCAAATTCTGCTTTTCATTTCTTATTAACATAGCTTTTTTAATTTTTACGTTTATTATTATTTCTTTCAATACATAAAATCTTAACTTTATTAAAATCAAAATCAAAACCATATATAAATGTAAAATTATGATTAAAAAATACTGAAGGTGATATGTCATCATTTCTAACACTCTCTTGTCTTGATTTTTGCACTTGTTTACATAGCAATAAATTATAAATTATAGTAGATATTTGTTTTTAAAATATTATTTACAGTATTAATTATTGTATTGTTTTTCAAAGAATTATATATATATATATATATATATATATATATTGTAGTAAATATTTATATATTTATATGGATTTTTTTTATTATATAGATATGAGGATATAATATCGTTTCAATAGAAAATCTTTTTAACTTTTGATGTTACTAAGAAACTACCAATTACTACTAACTTATAATTCATGAGGTAGAGCAAATTATCCTCATCATACCTATTTTATAGGAGTCTTTAAAGCAAAAAAAAAATCATATTTTTCTTTAAACCGAAGTTCTTCTATAAATTGAAACCAAAAAGCTGTTATTATAGGTGTAAGAATATGAAAGAATAGCATCTTTTTTGGCATTCTGCAAATAATATGTTAAACTTCTTCAGAGAGTTGTATAGGTTGAATTAAACAGTTATATGGATTTCATTATATAATAACGATGAGATAATATTCATTCAGTTGAGATATACTTCAACTTTTGATGTTATTATGAAACTATAATTACTATTAATTGACAATTCCTGAAACAAAACATTTTTTTCTCATAATTTCTCTTTTCTTTAAATGTCTTTAAAACAAAATGGGTCTTCATTTACTTTAAACCCAAGTTCTAATATGGATTTAAACCCAGAAAGTTATTTATTATAGATTTGAAAATGTGAAAGAATACCATCATTTTTGACATTTTGCAAATAATATTTTTATCTTCTCCAGAGAGTATATATATAGAATTAAATATTTATATGGATTTTATTATATGGTTATGAGGAAATAATATCTATTCAGTAGAAAAACACTTTAACTTTTGATGTTATTAAATGCTATCAATTACAATTAATTAAAAATTCCTTATAATTACATAATAAAATGTATATAAATATTTAATTAAACATATACAATTTTCTGGATAAGTTAAAATATTTGTAGAATAATCATGAAAGATGTTATAATTTCACATTCTCACACCTATGACAAATAACATTCTGGATATAAATCCATATAAAAACTTGGGCTTTTAGGTTAAAATGACCCTTTTTTACTTTAAATACCAAACAAATTAGCTATTAAGAGAATAACTTGTTTTGCCTCATGAAATTCCAATTATTAGTCTTTGATAGTTTTTAGTAGCATCAAAAATGAAAATGTTTCTCTATTGAATATTAGCCCCTCATATTTATATATAAAATAAACCTAATTACTATTAAATGTTATTAATTGTTTGCAGTATAATAATGCTTCGTAACAGTTTCTGCTTTACTATGTGAAAGTATTTTAAGTTACTTTACTGTCATAATAATATTAACTATATTTATTGACATCTCATGCAAAATAATCATCTTGAAATGTATAATCATGCATAAATTAGCAATTGTTTAAAATAATAAATGCTTTTGTTAATGTTGGGAAATGATTCTGTTTTTTTTTTGTTTGTTTGTATGTAAAGTGTAAGTTAGAATGAAATGTTAAAACATAAGATTAATTTATTTAAATTCAATAGAAATCCTTGAAATTTGATATATAATTAATTATAACCAGGCTAATCTCTATGGGACACCATTTTTTCAGCAGGTGTTCTAGATTATTAGATATGGAACAAAGGTCAAGAAAATATTGTATTTTTTCTTGGGACTGTCACTTGTTTGAAGTAAGGTGTATGAAAGACTGGTATAGATAATTTCATTGAATATAATGACATATTAATAACTTTTTAAAATCAATATTTAATAAAGTCACGTTCAACATAATTTGTTGAGATTTTGTATATATTTAAAATCTTTATGAAAGAGATAGGACACAATAATATTAGAAACAGATGACTTATATTTTTAGATAAGAAAGCAGGGGAAAACCTCAATATTTAAGTAATGCTCATGATTTTCTCAGTGACAATTATAAGCTAGTTTGTTTATAAAATAGTTTTGTTAATTTTTTGAAAAAAAAAATAAAAAAAAAATTTCAATGAATTTCAATCAGAAAAAAAATAGTTGCTGGCTTATTATACATATATAATTAACTACACATACTTAATACAATATTTACATAAAAGAGAATTATAAACAAAAATGTATTTTCAAGGCACTGCTTTGCTAATGGAATAATAAAATCATGTATATCATTGTAATGTGCTATTATACTTAATGCTTCTGCAACAAGAATATTAAGAAACATGAAAGAAACATAAAAGCTAACAAGTAAATCAGTTCCAGTTAATTTTAAGTTTTTAATTATAGAAAAAAAATGACATGAATTTTTAATTATTGATTGAATCCTGTCTGTCAATGGTTGTAAGAAATGGTCTAACTATCAAGCCAAAGCATGGGTGGGAGAAGATCACAATGGTAACTCAGGTTTATGAATTTTAGGAAAATGATAAAATTTAGGATATAATAACAAACCTTCTCTTGAAGAAATTTTAATTTTCATATCTTCATCTATACTAGAATGTTTGATTAGACATATTCTTTTTCTCTAAATATGTCAGAGGACCTCTAATAATCTTTTTATAAGTTCCATCATTTAATAAATCTAGTATTTTATTATTATAATCTAAACAATTAAGTACAAATATCGAATTCCCTTTATCTGCTGGAATAACAACAATAGAATCATATTTTTTTAAATTTTGAAGTGCAATAAATTCTCCTTTAGATAAATTATTTTTGATGGTTTCATATTTTTAAGACATCACAAACTTCAAATCTAATAAGATCAGGTATGTATAAGTCTATATGTTTTAAGGCAGGTTCTATATTGCATACAATATTTTCAATTGGAACACATTTAGGAGCCTGTGCATAATTAAAACCTTTCACCAACAGAGACATTTTATCAGAAGTAAATTTATGATGGGATAATTTTTTTTTTACATGTGAATAACTCACAGTATTATTAGTAAATTGTTTTTTCTTTCTACTTATTAATAAAGCAATTTTTTTTTGTTTCAAAGTTTTAAATTCTGAATCTTTAATAGATTGACAATAAATAATATTAACAAAAATAGACCAAAGAATGGGGTGGATAATATTGCTTAATGTTATATGTTCTCTCAGTAAAAAAACAATCAATATCGTTTAACTTCCGCCTAATATCTTGAATAAAAGAAATCAAAATTTTTCTACTCACCACCTGTAGAATGTTACTTATTTTAAAAGAGTTGGAATGAAACTTTGACCTGAGCATTTTGGAACTACCTCATTATCTCTACAACTAATTAGAAATGTAAGATCGCACAACAACTTTTCTTTCTTCATGCAAGATTTTTTGAATGTTCTTAAACAATAAAACATTTTCTCCCCATAAAGATTAATAATATTATATTTAATGTTTTCATTAGTATATGATGTAGATAAAATAATATTTTGGGTACAAACCATGTATTATTTTGCATTACAGTCCGCTATTTCAACAGACTAGCAACCACCATTATGAAGGTTATCTTTTGAAAGAACAATCATTAGATCTCATACAATAACGTGAGTCAGTACAAGATGAGAAGTGAGATTCAACTTGAAATACTTCAGCATTCACAATATGAGGCTTATCAAAATGTTTATTTCCATCAGTTTATTCACCTATTAATTTCAAGTTAATATTGGATAAAATGATGGTTTCCACATAGCTGGAATACATTGTGCTTTGTCAGCCCTACTTAAACCAATAGGTCTCATTAATATTTCAATTGACTCTTTCATGGTCCTTAAATCATATCTTTCCAAATTATCTTCTTGAGCACTGCAAACATGTAATTTCATAAACTCATTGGTGTTCCAAAATCATTCTGCCTTTAGGTTTATATAAAAAATCACAATTTTTTTTGCCAGTAGAAAAAGTAGTCTTTATATTAAAACAAGATAGTCCACTACAGATTTTATCTGTAATCCCTTTCATGTAAGGAAAAATTACTCTGTTAAAAAAGAAATTATCAATTATATTCTTTTGTTTTCTTTTTAGTATTAATATTATGTAAAGCCTTATATGATATTTTTATTATAATTATTAGAAAGTAGAATATTTTTTGTAAGTTCCGTTTCTTGAATAAGATGTTCTTTATCAGATAAATTATAAGCTCTAGTCAAAAGATTTTTTGCTACAGAAACAATTTCTGCAGGATGATGATGACAATTAAAATCAAGATATCTGTTTGTATGAATGGATTTTCTGATAACTGATATTGACAACATTTCATCACATTTGCTTGTAATTAAAGCATCTAAAAAAGAAAGTGATCTGTTATATTCCACTTCCATAATAAATTTAATATTTGGATGCCAATTATTTATAAAAACAAGAAAAAAGATGATTCTATTGTTGCTATTCCAGCAGATAAAGGTAATTCAACTGTTGTACTTAATCATTTAGATTATAATAATACAATTGTAGATTTATTAAATGATGAAACTTATAAAAAGATTATTAGAGATCCTCTGACATATTTATAGAAAAAGACAAAATGTCTAATCAAACGTTCTAGTATAGATGAAGATATGAAAATTAATATTTCTCCAAGAGAAGGTTCTTCATTATATCCTACATTTTATGGTTTGCCTAAAACATAATTTATCAGAAGGGTTATACAATCCTCAGAAATATTGATAATAGAAAAAGAGAGCTCACCTTACAATTAATGAATGTGATTATGAATACCATCAAAAATCAAAAAAAAAAAAATTGTAGCAAATCTGTGGTTATTGCTATTTATAAGACTTAGGAAATGACTCCAGTCTGATAACATACAATAATAATAAGAAGAAGAACAATAATAACAATAACAATAACACATTCATTATTATTACAACTACTAATGTACTTTAATCTGTAATGGATTCCATTTTTGAACAAAAATAATAATAAAAAAATTTAACGATTTAAATAAAAACATCATTAACGAGCTAAGAAATTCATTTTGTAATAAAAATAAATAATTTCACATTATACATTAAATAACATAAGGTGATAATATGACATTATTTTATATATAAATTACTTGACTTATTAAAATATATTTACTTTTCCTATTTCTTACACAATATTTCCTTTTAATATTGTGAAAAAATAGAGATAAACATCTTTGGTAAAATATATTGGAAAGTAAAATTTAAAAAAAAAAAAAAAATCAATGTTAATTCATTCAAAAAATACAAAATGGAAAATTAAACCGACCGTAATTTAACTTACAAACGAATTATTAATTATAATAATCTATGCTCTGGTATTAAAGTATATAAAAAATCAATACAAGATTGAATATTTTTGTTTATATTTTCTTAGAAAATTTCAGTGTTTATTAAAATGATTTAACTTTATTTTACTAAAAAAAAAAAAAAAAAAAGAAAGAGAAATTACATCCACTCATTTTCTGTAATTGTTATCTTCTATTCTATTTGGCTATCCATTTATAGAAAATCTATCTTTTATATATTTATTAAAATGAATATTGGGTAAAATATGCTTTATGAAGCGAGTAACCGTGTTTAATAAAATAAAACTAAAACAAATATATCATCGTTTCAATAACATTTCTTTTTCATTGGGTGGAAAAAATAGAAAAAAAAAACACAGATAGTTATAGTAGATAGAATTGTATCACGTTGTTGTTAAATAGTTTGATTTAAATTAAGCAGTGTTTTTTATATTCATTTGCATATAGAAAATCTTCCAAATAGTTGTAATTTTGTTGTTTCATTATATTTATCACATCTAATAACGTAATTTTTTTAAAACAAGCCTCTTTAAATACTATTTGGTAACGGTTTTTGTATTTGGATATAATTTTAGTTTTTGAGAAATCTATATGATGGCCAGTCTCCAAAATATGGAGAGCAAGTTTTGAAAATGTTGAGAATTTTTAAGTTTATTAATGTGCTCATTTCTTCTAGCAAATAAATATTCAATATTGTGATGTGCACATGTTGCCATCTATTGTTCCCTTTGTAGTGTACAAATAGCTAAATAAAGAAAACAATTAAGTGTCACACATTTAATAAATATGTACGTTAACTTGAGACAAATGTAGAGTGAGCGAATAATTTATTTATTAAATTTAAAAATTAAATATATTACTAAGTTTTATCGAAAAATAACAATGTATTATTAAGATTAAAAAATAAGAAAATCAATGTTCATAAATCAGTGTTTTCAAGAGGCAATGTTTAAAAAAATGAGTGCATTTTGTGTTACTATAGCTACAAAAATTAATTCAGCAGGGGGAACATACATACTTTCTTTTTAAACAGGCAAAACTCTCCATATAGAACTCATAAGAAATGATGATCATCTGTTACTTTCTTTTGCTTAAAAAAAAACGTGTTTTATCTTATCTTACATTTACAAATAGATTCTGGACTTATAATAAGAAACTATGTACTGTAAGTAAAAAAATTATATAAGGGGGAATAATCACAGACTTCCCAATATTTTATATCTTTATGATTAAAATGAAATAATTAAAAACAATTGCTATGTGTAACTGCCATAAAAGCTATGATACTGTCAAAATTTACCATGGATTGTAATATCAACAAAGAAGTAGTTGAATATCATTTAAGGATAAAATGGTCAGAGAAATCCATATTTGAATTTTATTATTATTGATGTGCCAAGAAAGACATCTTGGGGTAGTGGAATCTAAGCGGAAATTATATATCTAAGTTAAACTTATTACAGACTAAGAGAAATTTGTTTTCTTAAAATTATTTAAATAAAATAAATTTCATTTATTAATAACAGTTAAGAATATAATATTAGTTTAATGATAAATTTATTTATCAGTCTTTTTTTCAGTTAATAATATTAATTATAAGGCAGGCTTTTCTTATCATTGGATATAGACTTAAATAACAGACTCACATAATTAAAATTTAATCAATTGTTAATGTATTATTTTTTGAGGGGAAAAAATTGTAATTAACTCTTTATGTCTGTATGCATTCATAATGTTAATCATAGATCATTTCCATTAATTGAAATCTAGAAGTAAATTATAAATGTATATTATATGATATTATATTGCAGATAGTAAAATAAAAACTTTGTTCTTGGTATAAGCCACATCAATTAATTAATATTTTCATCAATAAACAATGATGATGATGATGATAATAATAATAATAATAATAATAATAATAATAATAATAATAATAATAATAATAATAATAATAATATTATTATTATTATTATTATTATTATTATTATTATTATTATTATTATTATTATTATTATTATTATTATTAACCTAAGTATTTTAATATTCCTATTGTAGAATCATTATAAAAGTACTTTATTAATAATTTATTTACAATTAAAATATTTTGGTGTATATCACATACAATATATTATTAGCAAGTAAAATATGATTTATTGTAAATTTTATTTTTTCCCAAGTAAAAATACTTATTATGTACCATTGGTGACTTACAAATTCATTATTCCATTGTAGATGTAAATACTATTTACCATACAGTCATTTGTGGATGAACATATTTATGTGTTTATTTATTAGTTACATTTTTAGTTGTCTAAGTATAACATTTATATAGTATACTTTAGATTGTTCTAATATTTAGTGCATAAGTGGAGAAATCACTTGGTTCATGATTTTATTTATTATATGTGGTTACCCAAATCTATGAGACACTGGCAAGCCAGCTAGCCCTGCTTAGTCATGATATTTTATTATATTCATAATTACCCAATTATGCAAGTTATTCAATGAACAGCACTTATTTTAATTTACATTTTGGCAGTCTTTATTAGTTTTCCTTTACATTTTGGATCTCCAACAAGGGCCATGAATATTTTATTTATAACAGATAAGATATTTGGAGTACTAAAACAATCAATAAATAAGATCTAAATATTACTTAATCGTCACAATGAATATCATATATTTTTGTGTATTAGATTAAACTGATTAATGACTCAGTAGATAATAATTTAAAACTTGTATAACTTCCTTGAAGATTTGAATGTAGAATGGATTGTCAACTTGTTTTCTGAAAAATAGAGGTTTAAAAATGCATGAGTTGAAATTTAGCAAAGTTAAAAATGCTTTATAAATAAAATGTTTTAGATATTTCTCCCAAAAAAGGGTATGTGAAGGCAAAGTACCAGACTATGATACCTGGACTTGCCATAAAATAATAATAATAATAATAATAATAATAATAATAATAATAATAATAATAATAATAATAATAATAATAATAATAATAATAATAATAATAATAATAATAATAATAATAATAATAATAATAATAATAATAATAATAATAATAATAATAATAATAATAATAATAATAATAATAATAATAATAATAATAATAATAATAATAATAATAATAATAATAATAATAATAATAATAATAATAATAATATTTTATGTTTGTGACTCTAAAAGCACTACATATGTGTTATATATTAATAAAATGTCAAAGTAATATGGGCTCATTACAAATAAATATAAAGAAAATCTCCTCATAAAGTTGCTGTAAAATAAATAATGAAATATACTGAAGCCAGCTTATTCTATTAATGGTATTGTCTATTAGTTTTTTTGGAATATAAATGGAAAACATTGGAGTTCACTATTCAGATTTCTTAGCAAGAGCATGATAAAAGTCTTTTGAGCATATTCATATAATTTATATTATGTTGTACACAATATAATTTGAATGTTGAAAAATATAATTTAGTTTGGAATAATAATAATGTAATTATGTAAATCAATCACTATTGAGAAATTATCTTATTGTGGTATTTTATATTGAAAGAATCTTTCACATAAATCAAAATGTATATGAATAGAAATTTAATTAAGTTGTAGGGGTTAACAAATGAAGCTGGATACAGAAAAGTGAGTTATTCATTCCGTGTAGGTATTGAATTAAGAAGAGAAGTCATGTTCTTTCCTTTCTAAAATAAAGTAATAAATATAAATCTAAGATAAATTATTGAAAAAGTAGAAAGAGTTAGATATGTTAGGATGGAGAAGAGAATTTAATAAAGTCTCTTTCATATCAAAAACTAATCTGCCTGCACAAGATATTTAATGACTGATATATCAAACTATCCAAAAGTGACTGAAGTAGAAAACAAGATAGATAACTAATATTAAATAATAATATATTTAAAAGCACTTTCATAATCTTTCAAGTTCATGAGATACAAGTTTAAACTGTAGATGAAAATTCAAGTGATATATAATTTAATATATGTATATTTAAAAGATCTTATTTTGTAAAATTTTTAGATTACATTTTGTGACAATTCTAAGATTTAGAATTATTATTTTCGTCTTGAAAGTGAACATCTAACATATTCTTAAATGTTTCTATGAAATGTAAATTTTTAATATGTTAGATTAATATAAGCAATACATTATTACTGAGTAATCTGTATTGAAATTAGCATTCTTTTAATATTCCATTTTGATTTCCAAATGTTTAAATAACTGCATTTTGATTTTCATTATGAAAACAGGAGTAACAGGTACATATCTTACAATGGACATAATGTAAAATAAATTTAATAATAAATTATGTTATTCTTATATAATGTAAAGGTAACTTGCTAACAGACATATTTGACCCAAGAACCATAGACAATCATAAATCTACACACATATATAATGATCTATTTAATGTGGTCAATTTTTATTGTAGATTTTGGTTCAAATAAATATTAAAGTCGAATGGTTATTGAAATTCAAATAAAAATGATTCAATTTATTTATATAATATTATGTAAAGCAATGTGTTGATGATTTAAAATTTAAAAGCACAATTACTCCTAAAAGTATTTTAATTGGTTTTAAGTTTCAATGAAACTCAAAGGCACAGGAATTCTAAAAAGAAACTTTACTTTAGGGACACATCCAAAGGAATGATCATCATTACCTATTATCACCATCCCTGCATGTCCCCCAGTGAAATGCATGATTTCTCAGAGTTGCAGATAGCAATTAGTATGGAGGTACAAAATATATATTTGGATTGAGTTACCAACAAACTATATGGATTAATAAAAAAAAAAAAAACATTTTTTTAAAAAACAAAAAACAAAAACTGTTGCATATATATTGGCAACAATTAACACATACATAAAATATGAAAAAAAAACATAGTAGTATAACATATTTTAAATTTATGATCAAGGCCTGATTGTAATTATAATGATAAGATCTCACCATGTAGAATATTGAAAAAGTCCCAACCCATTTATTTTGTAGATATTCTCTTAATATTTTATAGTTTTCTTCACACATTTTTCAGAAGATGATAGTTCTTCTTCTTGAACACTGGTAATGTTAGAGAATAAGTACAGCATCACTGGCAATATTATAAGAGATATAATATCAGTAGGTCTTGGGCAACTTATATGACAATGTCTGCTTCTTTCTTAATGGCATTATTGAGGAATTGAACTGGCTGGTTTTGCAATCTTCAGTGTCAGTTAATGGATCTGACATTATTTTCAGATTGTTTTGGTTGGTGTAGTTTTCTTTTGCCTAGCTGCACATTATATATAGTATTCTTCTAGATAGTGTTATCATAGTGGCTGTAATAATGAGTAAAGTATGTGTAAAATATATCTATACAAGTTACAGTGGAAACAGTTAAACGATTGTTTCTCCCCTCTATATTTATTATTACAACGCTGCTTCAAAAGTAGACGAGACTAAAATTAAAAACAATATGGATTAAGAATTAAAATGATAATATCTAGTTTCTTGTTTAAGATCTATGTATACTTATTTAATGTTGATAAAACATGTTTTCAAACAACATATATGTCACCAGCTAAGGAATATCTGACTATTGGATCATGTTGTAGTACATTTTTTTTATAAAATGTATCATGACTTTTTACATAAATAAATAAATAAATAATAATAATAATAATTAGTCATCTAGTTGAAATGGTGTCTGCAGATAACAATTGCATTATTAGTAAAATAAATAACAATGCAAATGTCAAGTCAGTTGCAGAAGCCAGTAAGGATAAAAAAATCTTATGCAAACAGCAAGAGAACAAAAAAACAGAGGGGAAGGACAAATAGGCAGATTTAGGAGAGTCAATTCAATAGACATTTTTGAAGTAAGTTTAGAAAATGAAGATGAGACACCTAATCATCTAACAGAACAAACTAAAGATAATTAGACAGAAGAAGAAATTAAGGAAATTAACATTCAGTTTAATAATACAATACCAAACAAGTTATTTGAATCCTTTAAAAAATTCTTTTCTAATAGATCATTAGTGCTCACAATTATGGACAGGAATCTAATTCTATATAAATTTCACAAAAAGTTATTATATCAAAAACTAACAGAAGAAAACTTATGGGTCTCAGTATCAGAAATAGGTGAACATACAAACTCACGATATATAGCTATACAATTTTTTAATGAAAATCAAAAAATGAGATTCAAATCACAAATAAAAACAATGTGTGGATACATAATGATTGTTGTAGATGAAAATCTGCAAAATTATTGTTCAGCTATCATTAAAAATGCATATTTTGGATTTAACTTTCATGATTTCAAAAGTACGGTCCAACATCTTGTGCAATGATACACCCACACTTATATACACCAACAGTTATCATTTTAAGATAAAGCTGCACCAGCATATTAAGCCAGAAGAAATTCCAAGACAAATTATAGATCAGGGAGCAGTGTTATACCTAAACATTAAAGGGCTAAGGCTACAATGTTTGGGCTGTGGAGAAAGAAACCATTTGATTATAGACTGACCAAAGAATGAACATAATAAAGGATTTGATTTATAAGAAGAAAGACTTGAAAAGAAAAGCTATAAACAAAGGATATACAGCAATTACTGACATTGGTTATGGTATCTCAGGGAAGTGACAAAAAAAATTCTATGGAAACACATATGAATACAGATAAGCAAGAAAGTGAAACTGCAAATGTAAATAATGATGATAGTAATGTTGGTGGTTGGAAGAATAAGTGTACCTTAAGATAAATAATACAAAAGTAAAAGAAAAAAAAGGGAATGATATGCAAATGCATCCAGTTAAAGCTTTAGAAAAAAATATAGACAAACATACACCAGAAAAAAATGTTGATGGGAAGCAATATTATGAAGAGAATATGAATTTGGATAAAGTACTGGAATTAACTAAAAAACAAAGAGCTAGGAACAATATGAATATTGAGATTACTCAGACAATAATGCCAAATATGCAGCAAGTTACTCAGGGTAATATTGAACAGAAGAGAAAGCCAGGAAGACCCTCAAAAACAGGAAAACAGGAAAAAATCTAAAATTAGAAGAACTTATGTTTGCTGACACAGAAGAACAGTATCGAATGGACATATATACTGATTTTGAAACTGAAAATGAGTTCAAAGATGCCCAGATTTACAATTGATAGACAGCATAAGATAAGTATAATTAAATATAAAGTAAATTCAAATAAATTCAAAGTAAAAAGTAAATCTTTATAAATGAAAATTAAAACTGCTTCTTTTAGTGTACCTGGTTTGAATTCAATAGAAAAAATATTTACGTTGAAACAATGGATCAGGGAAACAAAACCTCATATAATGGGAGTGCTTGAAACCAAAATTTATGCAGGGTTACAAATTGATCCAGAAAAATTTCTAAATAGTGAGGGCTTTGTTGCATGTTCAAGAGACTCTACCTCTCCATTAGCCAGGATAGGTCTTTTGATAGATACCGCTGGCCAGTTTACCAATTTTCAAATCATATACATTGATGCAAATATATTAATCATTACTTTATTTCACAAAATAATTAAAATAAATGTAATCTTTGTTTATATACCATTGCAAAAATATAAAATAAATACAATAATTACCACAATTAATTCAACACCGGGATCTACAGCTAATCCAACAAATTTGATCGGAGACTGCAATGTAACATATGATGAGTTTGTAAATAAGTGGATACATAAATTATCATTTCCATTGATGAGTGCAAGGGGTTTCTTACCTGAAGATGCTGTTTCATTTCATAATGGCTGCTTTTCAACATTAATTCATCTTTGTTTTTACTCTCCAGTGTTTCATCATCTAATAAGCATGAAGTTAATCCCATCAGCAATTTCTGATCACTCAGCTCAGTTTATATCAGTTGACCTCAGTAATATACAAGTCTCTAGACTACCACTAACTAGAACAATAAGAATGTTGATTTTAACCTTAACATATTTTTTCAGAGACTTATATTATGTGGAATAAGATTCTTTCAATGACATTAAACCCAATACAGCAATATTTAGTTTACATTAATATATTGTCATTTAACATTAATCATATAGTGAAAAATCAGCCACCTCCCTCAGGGTTGTTGAAGCTTGCAGAACAAATTCATAAACGTATTGTGGTGATAACTCCTACTCAACACACACAGAAACATATACCTATACTAACAAATGCTTAAAACAAAGCATGTGAAACACTGAAGAGCTATTTAAAAAATAAAAAAGTAGAATATGCCTAATGCATCAACACACATGGGCTAGACAATACATTAGATGGGCATTAGGGAGGGGACCGGAAATCAAAGTCCCATTAGCAATTAAAATCAACAATGAAACATTTACTGGAAATAATATGATCTTACCAATTCTTAACTATTTTAAAGATGAGCTGAGACCAGGGAAATTGATGCAATACCAGCCAAATGTATTTGAAATGGCAGAGATTGAATCACCATATGCAATAGATGATTTTATAATGAAAATGAATGAAATGCCAAAAAACTGTCACCCAGGAAGCCATGGAATTCCACTGTTCATATTAAAACACCTTGACAAGCTGACTAGCAAATGCCTGTGCCAGCTGGAAAATTATTTATCACAGGGAAGAATAACAATGGAGGGAGTTAAAACGATCACGATGGTGCTATTTAATAAAAAAGGAAGCCCATCTTTTTGTTATCAGAGATAATGCCAATATCAATGGGTCCATTGCCCATAAAGATTTTAGAGAAAGTAATTAAAGATAAAATAGAACCATTTATTTTGCCGATGATTTCTCCAGCTCAATTTGCAAAAAAAACATTCATCTACCACACAAGCTGCTATGTTATTTAAGGCAATTTTAACATCAGTTAGAAAAAAAAGTTATGGCCCGATTGTTGTACAGCTGGATATTGCTTCAGCTTTTGACAATGTTGATATATCTATACTGTTGAGATTATTGCATGACACTGAAATGCCAAAATCACATATATATGTTATAACAAATTTACTCTTGAATCGTGTGCTTCACATTACCCTAAATAGCAGAAATTCACCATCTTTCACACCAACAAAATCACTTTCACAGGGGTACAACTTAATGCCATATTATTCATTTTATATATAAATCCCCTTCTTGTTCAACTACAACAGGCATTTGAGGGAATGGAAATCCCAGGAACAGATCAAAAATTGATCTGCATTCCATACATGGATGATATTACCGTTTTCCTGACATCAAAAAAGCAGATACACAAACTACGGATGATTTTAGAAGAATACTCAAAGGAATTTAAACTAGGTTCCAATCCAAAAAACAGCAGCATGGATCATATTCACAGGAAGGCTTTGTACATCCATTTTACAGGCAAAGCCAGGCTCATTCCTTGGGTTTCCACTCCATCTGGGAACTACTGGCATGAGATGTCATTTGCAGAACAAATTTCCAGAAAATGGCAGACTCTTTAGCCAATACCTATATGTCAGTATATTCTAAGATTCAATTAATTAACAATTTTATGATGACTAAGACAGTTTACTTTATTCCAGTGGTTGCTTTCTTAAAGGTTTTTATCTCAAAAATTAAGACCATTTGCAATCAGCTACTATGGTCAACGAAAGTCATGGCAATATCAATGGCAAAACTATGTCAACCACTGAATAAAAATGTTCTGGGGTTACATGATATTGGTATTTTTCACAAACAGAGAATGAGGAACAATATAATTGATATTGTTAAACAATTTTCAAAAAATAAGCAGCTCATAGAGGTCATCCCAAATGATAAACCACCACCAAAAAATTATAATATTTTGAACAATTAATATATCATTATAAAACAGAATCAAAAATCCCAGAGCAATTTATTAATAAGTACAAAAACTGGGAAATTTATGAACTAATAAATGAACATGATAACACAATTCCTTTGGAACCGATACTGGGAATTAATAGTAAACAACCAGTTAAAAGGTATAAACAATGGGCCTTAGAACCAAAGGTTTTCAATTAATAAAACTTAACTTATCTGCATTACCTACAACATATATTCTTTGCCATAAAATATTGTATACATTGATTAATCCCTTTTGTGGGTTATGCCATCGAGCTGAGGAAACTCTATCACATCTGATATATCACTGTCAGGGACTTAGGCAGATAAGAAATCTGATAACTAGCAATTACAGGAAGTATAATGTAACAATACATCAATTAATTTCTGCATTTAGAGAGGGATTAACACAAGTGTCACGGCAGCAACCTTTGTGTTTAATGCATACTGGTGTACTAGATGCACCTTCCTAATTGGTAACAATTCCAGGAGGCATCCAGTTACTTTTCAAATAAACTTGAAATGATACAGGAAAAAGATAAGACACTGGCCAGATCTCACATTTATGCAGCAACCTGGTTATTACTTAAGATTAGATCAATGTTATAATGACATAAATGATAAAACTCTTAGGAACTGGTATAGTGTGTTGTTTAGGACACATTTAAAAGAAATATAGGCAGAATGGACAGTCCAGGATATTATATGTAGAAAAAAACTGTTTTATATTAATAGAGAAAGAACTCTATCAAAAATGACAAAAATTTGTAATCAACTTTTAGTAGTCAATTTATTATGTAACACTAATGTTGTATTCTTTTGAGACAATAAAAGCCTTTTGAAACATAATAATAATAATAATAATAATAATAATAATAATAATAATAATAATAATAATAATAATAATAATAATAATAATAATAATAATAATAACAACAAAAACATCAACAACAACAACAACAACAACAACAACAATAATAATAATAATAATAATAATAATAATAATAATAATAATAATAATAATAATAATAATAATAATAATAATAATAATAATAATAATAATAATAATAATAATAATAATAATAATAATAATAATAATAATAATAATAATAATAATAATAATAATAATAATAATAATAATAATAATAATAATAATAATAATAATTCAAAAAAATATGGCATACATTAATTCCATATGTTGCAAGCTCATCTGGGGGAAAAAGACAGTGCCAATTTCAATGGGGAAACTCAATCACCCTCTTATAGCAAATGGACTGGAGTTGCATAGCTTACAAACATTTCAAATATTCAAAACAAGGAATGCTATAATTGCTATACTCACTCAATTTCCTAAATTAAGACACTTAGAGCAGATAACACCTACAGATAGGCCTCCTCCAAAAGATTGTTTTTTGGCAGTCACCATCTACCAATGCAGGAGAGAAAGAACAATCCTGGATCAATTTGAACAAAAGTATAAATATTAAAAAATATATAAGTTTTATACATCAAAATAATCACAATGAGGAGATCCCATCAATACTAGACATAGAAAACAAATATCTGATCAAGCCATACAAAAGATGGCAACTAGAACCAAAGTTCCTAGATTGTATAATCAAAATGAATTTGAATGCTTTACCTACTAAATATTTTTTACATCAGAGAAGAATGCACAGATCAGTTGATCTTTTCTGTGGCCTTTGTCATATGGCTGAGGAGACTTTACAGAATATAATTTTCAACTGCAAGGTCATGGAACAGACTAGATGCATTCTGCAGGGGAAATATAGAAAACAAAACACTACAATGATACACATTATGTCAACTTACAAAGGTGGGTCTGTATCAGCCATAAGGGCCTCAACATTTGCCTTGTATGCACTTTGGTGCACTAGGTGTGCATTCATATTGGGTAATAACCCCAGAAGACATCCGGCCACATTTGAGAATAAGTTAATTAAAATTCAAGTTAGAGACAAACAGATCACAAACCCAGATATTTATGCATCTACTTGGTCCCTGCTCAGACAAATAGCAAAGTTATATATAATGGACAATCCAGTATATTATATATAGACAAGGACTATGTTTTGTCATTGAAACTAGTTGATCAATATGTAAATAAACATGCAAACATTATTGTAATCAATGTGAAATCATTCAGTATTGACAGTTTTTTTTGATGTATATACACTCTTATATAAAACTATGTATTAAAATCTAGACACTGCCATGTAAAAAAAACAAAGAATTTACAATATGTAACTTCAGTGTAAAATTTTCTTGAGATAATAAAGTGCCTTTTGAAACATAATAATAATAATAATAATAATAATAATAATAATAATAATAATAATAATAATAATAATAATAATAATAATAATAATAATAATAATAATAATAATAATAATAATAATAATAATAATAATAATAATAATAATAATAATAATAATAATAATAATAATAATAATAATAATAATAATAATAATAATAATAATAATAATAATAATAATAATAATAATAATAATAATAATAATAATAATAATAATAATAATAATGCATATGCACGTGTATCCCTAAGTCATCAAGAACGAAGTCCTTATTAAAATCTTTTTTCCCCCATATTCTAATCGTTTTCAAACTTTAAAACTGTGATATATAACTGTGATAGATGATGGCACATTACTGAACAGTTGTTTTCTAGCAAAAATGTAAGTAATATGGTCGTTCATAACTAAAAATAAATTCTAACATTATAAGAAGCATGTCATCACGTCAAGAAGACAACGACATAAATTGAAACAAAACAAATGGCGATAAAATGTAAACTGCGACTAACGCAAAACTTACGCAAACATAATCAAAATAACCCAGCAGCCACACATCATTGAAAAAAGTCCAAAATTACCTCAGGCAGCACGATTTAGGAAGGTAAATAAAGCTGACATAAATAATTTAAACCTTATTGACAACAATAATGAGGAGCCCTCCTGAAAGATATGGAATGAAGATGAACTGCAAGAAATAAACGTTAATTTCAACAGCACCATCCCTAAAAAACTATTCGTAACTTTCCAAAAATTATTTTCACCAAAATCACTGGTGTTAGCAGTCATTGATAAAAATTTAACACTTTATAAATTCCCCAGAGAGCTTCTTTATGAAGAGCTGACAGTGAAAGCAATGTGGGATACAGTCTCTACTATTGGAGAGCATCCAAACTTGCAATACATTGCAATTCAGTTTTTTGATGAACACGAGCGTGCAAGATTTCAAACTAAAATAAAAACTTTGGGAAGTTACATGCTAATAATAGTCAATCAAAGCTTGCAAAGCTATTGTAACAAAATAATTAAAAACACTTATTTCAGATATACCATACAGGATTTTCAAAAATTAATACAGTCATTTGGCAAAGCTATTAATATAAAACAAATCTACTTATCCGACACCCCCTCATCCCGGTTTTCAGCAGCAATTTCCGTTTCAAAATAAAACTAAATGACAGTGTAAACCTGGAGGATATCCCAACACAAATAATTGACCAAAATGCAATACTGCTTATTCACATAAAAGGATTAAGTCCAAGATGTTTTGTGTGCAGTGAAACTGGACACCTGGCAATCGTTTGCAAATCCAAAATCAAACAGAAAAACAAACCAAGCACTGAAAATCAACCAAGAGAAGCTCACCAACAGGAATCAAACAGTACAAAACAGATAGCAAAAACAACTAATAAACAAGAAAGAGTTGATAAAATGTCCACAGATCAACAGCAATTGAATAATAAAAAACTGCACACATATTGCCAGCACCTGAAATTCTGTATTTATCAACAAAAACAACCAATAGAATTTAAACCCCCACTGAAAAAAAAACAGAAAGAAAACATCCTCAAGAAATTGCAATGGGAAAAACAGCACACAATCTAACTCAGCTTACCAAAGATACTGATGAAAAAGAGATAATAAAAGAGCAAATAAACTTACACAGTAATAGTGATCAAGAAAATATATATATATAGCACACCAAACACCTAATATTAAAAATAACACAACAATGGAAATTATGGAAGCTATCATCCCAAATATGCCTCAAACACCAAAGCCAACACAGAACAAAGAAGAAGACCAGACCACCCACCAAAGAAAAACAGAAGGCCCAAAAAGTCAAAATAACAGAATACAACCTTAGCCTTGCTGATCACAACACTACAACTACCGGTAGAAACAGATGAAGATCTAGAAATGGAATATGAGAATGAATGGGAAGAAACACCAGATCAACCCTAACATTTAAATCTCAACCAAAAAACAACATATAATGAAAATAAAAATTGTGGCAATCAACATCAGGGGTTTGAAGTCAACCTCAAAAATTAATAAATTAAACACTGGATCAAGGATATGCAACCACACTAGCTTGGTATACTTGAGACAAAAATTTATGCTGGATCACAAATTGACCCAGCCGAGCATTTAAATATGGAAGGTTTCTGTGAATGCTCCAGATACTCTTCCTCTCCCCCAGCTGGAACCAGACTCATAATTACTAAAAATTGCCCATTCACAACTTTCAAAATAATTCACATTGACATGAACTTATTATTTGCAACCTTCAACCAAAAAAGCATATCAATAAATCTAGTTTTTCTATATATGCCTTTACAGGATAAAAAATAAATACCATAATTGCAAACATTAATTCCAATTTAGCTACAACTTCAAACCCAACCATGTTAATTAGAGATTTTAATTTAAAATATCAGGAATTTACACAATGTTGGCTTTATAGATGATGCCATCTCTTTCCACAATAGTCACTTCTCTTCACTTATTGATCTGTGCATTTATCCTCCAATGCTTCATTACCTTATCGAAATAAAACTTAACTCCCTCAACTTTTTCTGATCACTCAGCTCAAATAATCACAATTTATTGTGCTCAAATTCAAATATCACCCTTTCCACTTACAAGAACAATAATAGTTTTACTTCAGAAACAACTCCCGAATTTTTGTTCTCTGAGACTTACATAATGCTAAACAAAATTAAAGTTATGACTTTGAACCCAGTTCAAAAATATCTTGCATTTATGGGAATGCTGTCCTTTAACATAAACCATATAACAAGAAAACAACCCCCACCATCAAGACTTTTGTCTCTGGCAGCTCAGATGCACCAGAGAATAATAGTGATTAATCCATCATAGTGCGCCCAGCAGTATATATTCAAGCTTACAAATGCATACAATAAAGCATGTGATGAACTCAAAAGCTATCTGAAGATAAAGAAAAGCAAGATATTCCTAACCAGGCCATACACTTGGAGAAGAGATTATATAAGATTGGCACTGGGAACCAACCAGACATAAAAGTGCCAATGACATGGAACATATGTAGAACACAATATGATTATGCTGATTTTTGAATATTTTAAGCAGAAATTACAAGAAAAAACAACCATATAAAATACCACATAATCTGTTTGGCCCACCAGAAACAAAAACCCCATTCACAAAAGATCTATTTACAACAAAACTGAATACCATTCAAAACACTTGCCACCCAGGTAGTCCTGGGGTCCCATTGGTTATATTAAAGCACCTAAGTAAATTCACAACAGAATATTTGTGTCAGTTAGCAAACCATCTAGCACAACAAATTCAGCCCATGGACAGTGTCTATTCAATAGCCATAGTACCTATAATAAAAAGAAAGCAATTATCCCACCCATTACAGACCTCAGGCCAATATCCATGGTGCCTTTGCTGATCATAATTATTGAGAAAATTATTAAAAGATGAAATTGAACCATATATAATGCCACTTATCTCTGAAGCACAATATGCAAAGATGAACTCTTCAACAACAAAGCAGCCTTATTCTTCAAAGCAATTCTAGCCACAGTAAAACAGAAAAAAAAATATGGACCCATCGTTTTGCAACTTGACATAGAAGCTGCTTTTGACTCAGTCAATATATATATATACACTTCTGGAAATGCTAAAATACACAGAAATTCCTAGAACACACACATATATAATTGCAAACCTGCTCCTGAACAGAGAGATCCATATAACTTTAAATGGAAGAATCTCACCATCTTTCACACCCACCAAATCCATATCCCAAGGATCCCATCTGAGTTCATTATTGTTTAAATTTTACATCAATCCCCTTATTTAAAGCATACAAAATGCATTTATTGGGATCGAGTTACCAGACACAACACAGCACACTACATGCATTGCCTATATGCATGATGTTACCATATTTCTAACATCAAAAAAACAAATACCGCAACTCCAAAAAATATTACAAGAATATTCACAGAAATATGAATTAAAGTTTAATCTGGCAAAAACCACAGCATGGTCACTATACACTGGTAAACCATGTACATCAATTTACAAATCAAAAACAAACTCATTCCTTGGGTTCCCATTTCATATGGGAATTACAGGAATGAGATGCCACATCCAAAATAAACTAAAAGAAGAAGCCACAAAAATTATAAACTCCTTGTCCAAGGCATATCTTTCACTGTATTCCAAAGTACAGTTAATTAACCAGCTTATCACAACCAAAATAACATACTATGTACTGGTTATTTCATTCTTGAAGGTATTTATTTCAAAAATTAAAACCATATAAAATAAAATACTTTGGACCAGAAAAACTGTAGCTATCTCCACAAAAAAACTTAGTCAACCCTAATAAAGAATGAACTTGGCTTGCACAACATTAACATTTTTCATCTACAAAAGTTAAGGATCTCAATAATTACAACCCTTTCCAAATATTCAAAAATTAACCACTTGCTAGAAGTTACTCCAACAGTAGACTACCTCCAAAAGGTTATTTTTTCACTAACATTATATACGAATGCAAAACCACAGACAAGATTCCAGACCAGTATTTGCATAAGTTTTCATACTGGAATATTTATGGTTTAATGAACAGAGAAACAGATACTAATGTTATACAACCTATGCTAGGAATTAACAACAAGAGACTACTCAAGGAATTTAAAAAATGGGCTTTAGAGCCCAAATACTTTGATTTTATCATTAAAATGAATCCCATTGCCTTGCCAACAACCCACTTTCTTTATCATAAAAGAATGTACAGATCTATTGATCCTTTCTGTGGACTCTGCCATTGAGCAGAAGAGATGCTGGACCACATTATTTATCAATGTATAGCACTTAATCAAAAACAACAGATGATGTGTAATACCTACAGAAAAACAGGTACAATCATTAATCACATAATGGTTGCTTTTCAGGGAAGATCAATACCTAGCATTAGGGCAGCCACATTTGTACTATATGCGTACTGGTGCACCAGATGCACTTTCTTAATTGGCAATAATACCAGACAACACCAAGCTACATTTAGCAACAAACTGTTACACATTAGAAATAGAGATAGAATAATAACTAACCCCCACTTATATGCAGCGACATGATCATTGTTAAGGAAACCATCAATGCTGTGACTGCTGCAAAAAATATCATACAACTAACATTCAAAAAGACATGCCCACAAAACTAAATAAGCTCATCAAACTTTAGAACTCTGATTATTTTTGTTTTCTTATCCTTCATATTGTTATAGTTCATTAACCACAAAGTGTAACCATTAAATTGCTTTATATATATATGTTTACCCTAATATTACTCATTGTATGTAAAATTTTTGAAATTTTCTAGATGTAAACTTTTGTAAACCATTGAGATCAATAAAGCCTTTATTGAAACGTAATAAAATATAATAATAATAATAATAATAATAATAATAATAATAATAATAATAATAATAATAATAATAATAATAATAATAATAATAATAATAATAATAATAATAATAATAATAATAATAATAATAATAATAATAATAATAATAATAATAATAATAATAATAATAATAATAATAATAATAATAATAATAATAATAATAATAATAATAATAATAATAATAATAATAATAATAATAATAATAATAATAATAATAATAATAATAATAATAATAATAATAATAATAATACACCAGAGAAATCCTGATAGTGCCGGTAAGTAATATTAAAGTAGTTGGGTTTCAAACCCCAAAAATCTAATAATAACGCCACAATTTAAAATCAAACCAATATAGATAATTTCACAAAATAAAAATAAATCTTTTTGAAACTATAATTATTGAAAAGCATAAACTAGTTCAAGAATATCATAAAAAAAAACCCTTACGTTACCAAAAATTTCTTTGTTTTAAAAAAAAAAAAATGGAGACCACAGCTATGCATGATCGAGCATTTGGCGTCAATATGGCCGCTGAAGTGCGTAAAAATTTAAACACCGTCAAATCGTATGCCACGGTCGCAAAAACTAACATGCAAGCAACAAGTTCAAAGAATTTCGTGACTATAATAAATAATAAAATAGTTCCGAGATTTAGAAAAAGAAATCCGAACGATATAAAACAGTTAGATTTAAAGATACAGGTAAACCAAGACCCTCCCCTTGCACACTGGACCGATAATATGCTAGAAAGAATTAATGAACACTTTAACAACACGATTCCACGGGGACTCTATACATCGTTCAAAAGATTTTTTTCACCAAACTCAATAGTAATATCTGCCACAGACGCAAATATATCGCTGTATCGGTTTCCATGCACGTTATTATATCAAGCAATAACTGAAAACGAACTGTGGGAAACGATCGTAAGAATCGCAGATCACCCAAATCCCAGATACCTCGCAATTGAATTTCTTGACAGTAGTCAAAAGAACCGATTTCTAAACCAAATTAAAACATTAGACAATTACGCGATTGTTATAGTCGATCAAGATCGACAGAATCAAATTACAGGAATAATAAAAAATACATATTTTGGATACACGAAACAAGACTTTCAAAAATGATGGATCCATTTGGCAAAGTTCATAGCATTTCAACCAATATACCTCAAGGACACACTAATACCAATATACAGCAATCAGCTATGATTTTAAGTTAAA
>JAQFVV010012523.1:506019-599613 GCA_028023455.1 Epiperipatus broadwayi | reverse complement strand
TATATTATATATATATATATACCAACCAGTAACCTCCTAAACATTCACATTAAAGATAGTAATCAATATTTGTCACTGCTATCAAGGTAACCTTTTCTCCTTTTAATAGCAAGAATGGAAATCCATTATATATATATATATATATATATATATATATATATATATATATATATATATATATATATATATATATATATATATATATATATATATATATATATATATATATATATAACACCAATCATTTTGCATTCAGTTTTTTTGTTTAACACAGTTTATACATATTTTTTAGTAAATATAATAATTTATTTTAATTACCTATACTTTATTTTCCAAAAGTGAGATGAATTTGGTGATAATAATTTCTTGTTGAAAAATAGAGGATGTGGCTTAAAACTTACATAACTTTACATATATTTTAATAATGACAACTTTATTTGTATTGTAGTATGTATACTTTAAGACTTGAATAATTCCTTTTAAGTTATTATATGATGATGCATGTACACATATTTATATATGTTTATAGTTAATATACTGAATAATTGACCATAACAAATATTTTTTGCTATAATATTTTGAGATGTAGTATTTGAAGAATTATATATCTTTGAAAAGTAGATATAGTAAATAATTATTAGAAGATTAAGGTATTGGTTATTTAAATCTACTTGAAATAAATATTTTGTAAATTTAATGTAGATTTGATTCATTAATAAGCAATTTTTTTAGATTAGCAAATTTTCACTTAACCTTCGATAACACTTAAACCAGTCAAATTTAGGATCAATTTCATATAAAAGAATGTTGCTCTTTTTTCATATATACAAAGTGTTTAAATTCTTTGTCACTATTTATCGAAAGCTGGAAAAAATAAAGAAGTATCAAGTCCAAATTTTAAAATTAGTAAATCAGACTTTTCTTCTTCTTCTTCTTCTTTTCTTTTTCATATTAATCCTACTACTACTACTACTACTACTACTATTTCTGCTATTACTATGATTACTACTACTACTCTCAATCTTACTCCTATTTTTACAACTTCTACTACTATTACTACTACTACTGCTACTACTACTACTATTATGTTTTGGAAATAATTTTATTATACTTTGTTTACAAATATTATCCAAGTTTGATTGCAAGTATTATAGTGGCAATCTTTTTTTCTCTTCAGTATAAGTCATTCAATATTTAAAGTTCCATTAATTATTTGTAATTTCTATTTAAATATCAATGTTACTTCTATTTTCAGTTTTCTAGAGCAAAGTTTAATGTATAAAAACCAATATCATTAACAATTGTGCAGTTATTTTTTGCTATTTTAAATTAAAGGTTCACTGGTTACTTTAGAAAAAACATGTTGCCACATGTACTTCTGAATGAGCAGTTTTGAAATCCCTATCCCAGAGTTGCTTAAGGTTGTTTATAAATGTTGTTGGCTGTCACCTGATATTATTTCATTGAATAAATGCACATCAAGTGCACCAAAATTCAAATATTATAAATGTATCAGCCAAGGCTGTGGGTGCTTTAGACTTCAATATTAGCTTGTTATTTTGTGAATTTAAGAGTTTTGGTTGTCTATATGTATTTACAATGAGATCACAAATTTTGTTGAAGGCTTGACATGAGTAGAAAATATGTTGCAGTTTTTTTTCCATTGCATGGCACAGACCACAGAATGTATCAATGTGTTTGCACAGCCATTGGTATCTGATAAAGTGTGAAGTAGGTAATGCTAGCAGATTAAGTCAGATTAAAAAAATCAAATAATTTTGGTTCAAGATCTTGATCACTAACATGGGAGAATTTAGAGCAGAAAGAGGTTTAAGATATAGCAAAATGTGTATTTGCCAGTAGGTGTATCTACCAACAGAATATGGAGGTATTTGAATGTATATACTTTATAATGGTTGTGGTGTATGAGTATGTACTATTGAAATTAGACATCGATATTTTTTGAAGCAACTAAGCATATAGGCAAGTAGATTAACTGCCTTCTCATTTTTGAAGGTTTCAAGGTTTTTAAGTTCAATTCATTTTGAATAGATGGTTGACTAAGCTGTAAATGAGATAGGGAATGCATTTTTCTTCCTGACAGAAACTGATTGCAAAGGTAGGAACTGGTAAATATAAATACATTTGCGAATTTAATTAAGAGGGTATAATAATTTATCTTTGTTAGAACAAGTACATTAAAAATATGTATTTTTGAATAGATGAAGTACACTTTTGTTAAGTAAGTAGTAATAATCTTATCACAATAATCAGCCTTATTTATATATTTCCCAATTATACAATTCTCTAGGTTTGTGGTGATAAAATACATTAACTAAAATTATTAATTAAATAAGAAAATAAATGAATGCGCTTTTTAATTAAATTTTATTATACTCACATTTCCAGATATTTTGATCCAATTTATTTAAACAAATTTGCTCATTACATCGATTAACTTAATCTTAATAGAAAACCTACTAGTGAAACTGGTGCAAGCAGGTTAAAATTAAACATTGTTGTGCTGTTTCCCCACCCTCATTGATTTAAAATAAATGGCATGATTTTGAAATATAAAATACAAAATTTACTTTACGAAATATTTTTTTTAATTTTAATGTTTAAATCTATTTACAAGTGATATTATTTTAAATTAAATGAAAATAAATATAACGGATGTAATATCCCTAAATAAACAGATTTAAACAAAACAATCTTTAAACAACAAAATATTTTACATAACTTTTAAAAAATATTAACACATTATGCATGTAGATGAGAATATGTGACCTACTTTTAAATGAATAATATATATTTGACGGTTTAAAAATAATACCATTAGAAAAAAAAATAATTACAATAAAACCCATAGATACCCCATGAGAAGCCTAAATTAGATGGGATTTTGGTATATATCCACAGTATGCACACATTAAGATAACTTTAGGGTTTGAAATAGTTTATGAAGGTAGGTAAGAGGTGAAACTAAGATTTTCAGGGCATGTCTTACTGTTTTTACATTCCCTTAGTATGGAACAAACAAAATTAAAAAAAAAAGGTTTTACAACCAATGTTCACTAGTGCAATTTAAAAATCCAGTAAAAAAAAAAACTTTGACAAGAGGTAATGAGACATGCTGATACACCAGAATCATATTTCAATACCTTTTTTTTTAGCAAATATCTTGGTCTGACAAATAATTTATATATGATTTTATTTTTGTTCTTTCTTTTTTTTACTGTGAGATGCATTTGTTTGTGTAACATTACCCAAATTCAGATTAAAATACAGTTAAAAGTATATGTAATATATGTCCAAATTCATATGAAAATGCAGTTAAAATTGTATGTAAGATTGTCCAAATTCAAGTCCTTTTTGTGTCTGTTTTTAGCCATCCAAGCTTTTATTAATTTAAGGATTTTTTTCATTCTCCTTGGTCAGGTGAATAGTACTGATATCTCACATTTGGGAGATGTTCTTTTGAGTAATGCAATTTTTTTGCTTGGTTTGGCAGTTTGTTCGCTCAAGGGTTGAAATCCAGCATAGTCAGGAACTCTTCGATTTCTATGGCATTCTTAATTCTTCTCACAGCCATCATATGTTGGATCAGCAATGTCATATTCTACTGAATGGTGCAAATTATGTACACATCAAAAAACCCAAAGATAGTAAGTGATCTCAGATGGTTAACCTGATGTATAAAAAACTGGGTATGTGTTTTTTTAATGTTCCCATATTTTTCTTGTGATGTATCATACAGGATACCATTATGGTATTCATCACCCCAGTAGTACTTTAATAATATTGTGCTGTATTCTGTAAAGCTGCTTGTATTTTCCTTGATTATGCTCCACCAGACTTTTGCATAGCCATGTAAATAGTGGCTGATGATCACAGCTTATTCTTGGAACCCAATATTATAGAATGCAAATAAATATTTAGACTTTCCAGATGTGGATGAGGAATCTCTCCAATTTCTCCCCATAATATCTTTATATGAATCACTTTGGTTAACTGGGTTTGAATTCCTAGATCAGGCATCAGGACTCTGTTGGTATTGGTGACCTCAATATTTGCATATTACTATCTGTGTTGAATAGTAATAGAACATTCAGGGTGGCTTTGTTTTGGTCCTTATTTTCTTCTTTTGCTTTATTGGTGTTGTCATCCTCTATTTTAAGAAGTAAAGTTTCTGTATCTAATTTTGGTATGAGTATCTTCTCTGTTTTTTGGTATCAGGACTTCATTTGTTTCACAGTATTCTTCAATTCTCCATTTGATGATTTCCTGTTTCTGTTTTATTTGTTTTATTTCTCTTATGAAAAATATGGTCAGTTGTTGAAGTTAATTATCTTTTCAAGCTTCTTCATCTCTTATTCTGGTTTTCTCAGCTTGTTGTCTAAAGAGCTCTATATATTTCAGATTAAAATCTGGGTTTATTGTCTGTTGGGTTATTTTACAAATTGTGGTGGACTCTCTGGAAATCCAGATGAGTCAAGGTCTTTCTGTGTTTTCTCCTCTTGGTTTTGAACTCCACTCTCCATTCCTTCCTCAATATTTTATTTCTTATTTTATTGGATGTTATTTGTTCTAGCTATGAGTGATAATCATTGGTCAATAACATTCTGGGAATTGATTATTCTCTGCTATGGATTTGAATAGTTCTTTTGATTATCTTTTACTTCTGATTAACTAATGGCTATTGGCTGTCTTTCACATGGTCTTTGGTTATTCAGCACATCCTTGTATTGTTCTATGACTGCTTTCTCTATGCTACTTTATTGTTGTTTTCAAGATATGGAAAAAAAAATTTTTTTGCCTGCTGGCTTACTATGAGAAGTTTCCTCTGCTGCTTGTTCAAGTGATAATTATTGAGCTAGATTAAGGTATCTCGATGTTGTCCCCTGTTTTTTAATGATTGCAGACAGATAAGTTATTGCAAATTTTTATACAGCATGGTTACATCACAGTGGCTACAATAATCTTTGATATATATATATATATATATATATATATATATCCCTTACTTGGTCCAAATCACAATACATACAAAATTTGATATTTGAAATAATAAATTGACCAATTTGAACCTAATAGCAACATTTATATTTGGAAACAACTTAATTTATTATGTGATTTCAAAATGTCATGCTATCAGTTGCAACATCTATATTGTTAGTCTCCTCAGGGCATTAATTATTTCATTTGTCAATGGACATTGAGTAATAATTAAACAATCATATATGATATATTTCAAAATTTTATTTTATTCAAAACACTATATAAATTTTACACTATTTTATTGGGAATTAAGTATCATTCTAGTTTTCAGTAATTAGTGCACATATATTCATAATATGACCAGAGCTAACAAAAGGTTATATATATATATATATATATTATTTTATATTATATTTATTATAAATAAAATACACACACACATATATATATATATATATATAGCTCATGTCACACTATAGAAAATCAAAGTTTTTATGGTAATTACTTAAATGCCTGAGCCAACCAAAATACACATCAGAAAATAATATACTCAATTATAACTCACAATGTTGTGGAAATACTTACATATAAATCTTTTATAGTATCTATTGGAATACATGGAAAATGGGTGATTAAATAACAGAAAGCAACATACTATCAGGGGTTTTGGGTGATTAAATACAGAGCACCACATATGGATAAGCCATGGACCTGGAAAAACACTGTAATGGTCAGATTAATCTACTTTGTTAACACACTGCATAATTCAAACCCAGGACATAAAAAATAAGCACACTAGGAGTCGCCTACTAGCTCTCCCTAGTTTGAATCCAAAGTTTAAACTCCACAGTGCCACCCACATGATAATGCATCTGATGCTACTAAAGAATACTCTCTTGCCAGTGCTGGTGGTCAGGGAGAAATAAGAGATTCTAAATTGAAATAGACCTAGATTTTCCTAATACGAACTATAGATGTGCCAAAGATACATATCAGTGTATATAGTATGTATCTTATACAGATAAATGAATAAAAGAAGTGAATTTAAATATAATATTTATTAATCATATAATAGATAAATAACATTAGCTATACAGATTTGATAGCTATAAAAAACATTTTCTGGTACTTCGTATTTGGATTATAATTTATTATAATGTGTCTAAAGTTCAGTGACATTGTACGTATGTTGAGATATGTAATATATCAAAGAAATTTAATGACCTGAAACTAAATAAAATTTAAAGGAAAATCTTGATATTAAACATAGAGCAAAACACACAAATTATTGAGCTTAATTATATGATAGAGCTACTCTGAATATAATTGATTTCACTTAATAATAAACTATTGGGGGAATGTACAGTGTTGCCAGTGAGATATAGTAGCCAAGGGTGGAATGCAGTATGTTGATACCATGGATTTAGAAAAATAAAAAAAATGATTATATAACTTGAATTTGAATAGGCAGTTCACCATTTATCCAGAACATCTCTGGTCCTTACACAATCCAAGCCTATTCGACACCTAGGAGGTTTGTGACTATGGGGAAATGCATGAATAATTCCCATGTGAGACACTCATGTAGCCCTTTACCGGAAATTACAGAGTAAACATGGGCATGGTCTCAACCATTGACAAACTTGTAAAACTAGTAAAGTAATACCAAATATCTTAGCACATTCACTAGCAACACACAAATAATTTTAAAATCTATATATTTAGTAAAAGGGTGGTTCATTAATTGACATAATAGCTCTATCCTAATTTTACTATTCTAATAACCAGCATACATTAAATGAAACTTATATAAAAAACATAACTATTTTAAAATAATACATGTAACTAGTGAAATAAATATTTTATATCATTTAATGAATAGGGAGGGGAATGTGTGCTTGGGTTTTATAAATTAATGGCAACCAAACATTTATAAAACTTACCTATGTAACTCACCCATGCCTAAAGGGATTAAGTAAAATAATTCACATTATAATACGGACTTAAATTAAGCATTATACATATACTTAAAGGAAAAAGTAACCCAAGTAGAAGTTCAACATGCATTAAAAGAAAGAATTAAAATAAATAAATAAATTATAAAAGACAATAAAAGAGACTTAAAGCTTAAAAGATTTATGAGATCTTGGGTTAACTTTATTATTACCTCACTTTGAAGCACCAGTCCATGAGCATTTCCAAAACTTTAAGTGGAGTTCTTGAGAAACTTTCATTACTTCTTTAGGTTCATAGATTTGTTGAGCATCAGCAGAATCCAATATGAAGTTTTCATGAGCAGAATTATTTAGGATGATTCAGTCAGGCATTTGATGGTACAATGAGAGGGCATTGGATGGTGAATGACAGACGGCAAGGACCATTCCCAATGAAAGATGGCACACTGCCATTTTTACTTCATCATTCTAAGGTTGACTATTAAAAGAATTGCTTGATAAAGTTAACTTTCCTTTCAAGGCTCCATTAAGGTGATTTATTTTTTTTTTTATAAAATCTCTAAAATTAAAACTGAAATGAACCTCAACCAAAAAGTTTAGCTAAAGCTTTATTTTTAAAATTCCACCCAACTAAATAAGCAGGTATGTCAGATAATATACAAATCAGAAAAGCAATCAGGATACGAATTCTATCAGAATAATCAGAATAAAGTTATATCTAAAGTAAAATTATAATAAAATAATCAGAATAATCAGAAATTACATCAGAAATAATCAGAATAAAATTCTATCAGAATATTCTCAGCACAATAATCAGCCTTATTTATATACTCCCCAATTATACAATTCTCTAGTCCTGCAGTGATAAATTTCAATAACTAAAATTATTAATTAAATCAGAAAAGGAAAAAAAATGCACTTTTAAATTAAATTTTATTATACTCACATTCCCAGATATACTGATCCAATTTATTTAATCAAATTTGTTCATTACATCTGTTATCTTAATCTTAATAGAAAATTTACTAGTAAAACTGATATAAGCAGGTTAAAATTCATCACTATCATCTTATCCCAACCTCATTAATTTTAAAAAGAAAATGGCATGATTTTGAAATGTAAAATACAAAATTTATTTATGACTTTTTTTTTAAATTTTAATGTTTAAAATCTATTTACAAGTAATATTATTTTAAATTAAATAAAAATAAATATAATGAGTGTAATATCCCTAAATAAAAAAGATTTAAACAAAACAATCTTTAAACAACAAAATATTTTACATAATTTTTAAAATATTATCTCAGTAGGTGTGTAAATGAAAATATGTGACATACTTTTAAATAAATAATACATATTCAACAGTTTGAAAATAAAACCATTAGAAGAAATTTTAATTACAATAAAACCCATGGCTACCCCATTAGAAGTCTAAATTAGGCTGAATTTTGCTATATATATATAAATTAGGCTGAATTTTGCTATATATATGTGCAGGATGCACACACTGCAATAATTTTAGGATTTGAAATAATTTTTGAAAATAGGTAAAAGGTGAAACTCATTTTTGCAGGGCATATCTTACTATTTCAATATATATATATATATTGTATTGCGGTGGATGGATTACCTGAATCTGTTAAAGTAAATTCAATATTTACTTTAACTTTTTAAATGAGGCATTTATTTATATAGTGCTATATTTATAAATTGTAATAAACTAAAGATTAGCCTTTCAAGCCAACATACATGCACTTCTTACGAATGTTAATAATAATAAATGAATATTTTCATTTCCAACACAAGATAAATTCTTTGCAAATGAATAAATGAATCCATTTATTCATTCAACCCAAAGGCTAATTTTTAGTTTATTACAATTTATAAACATAGTGCTATATAAATAAATGCCTCATTTACATATGTTTAGTTTCATTTATGAGTGATGTTTCATAAATTCTAGATAATTTCATTGACATCATTCATTCAGACATAGTAAACAGTAATTTAAAGTGATTGATTTAACCTCATGCTTTTATATCCAGTACTTAAGATTTGCTCATATATAAGCATTTAAGTTGAATGAATAAGTGGATTCATTTATTCGTTCACAAAGACTTTATCTTGTGTTGGAAATGAAAATATTCATTTATTATTATTAACATTCATAAAAAGTGCATGTACATTGGTTTGAAAGGCTAATCTTTAGTTTATTACAATTTATAAACATAGCACTATATAAATAAATGCCTCATTTACATATGTTTAGTTTCATTTAAGAGTGAAGCTTCATAAATTGTAGATAATTTTGTTGATGTCATTCATTTAGACAAAGTAAACAGTAATTTAAAGTGATTGATTTATCTCACACTTTCATATCCAGTAGTTAAGATTTGCCAATATATAATCATTTGGGTTGAATGAATAAGTGGATTCATGTATTTGTTTGCAAAGGTTTAATCTTGTGTTGGAAATGAAAGTATTCATTTATTATTATTAACATTTGTAAAAAGTGCATATATGTTGGCTTGAAAGGCTAAACTTTAGTTTAACTTTTTAAATAAATTTATCTTATGAAAGCACTATATTTTCTTTTAACTAACAACAATAATAAAAAGAAATCTTTAGACTTTTATGTTTTTTTTATGTTTCAAAAACAAACTGCAATACACAACTTTTTAAATATTTACTTACTATTTCTTTTAACGAACTGTGTTTTATTTTAAATTTTTTTTAGACAAAATTATTATAGGTACCAATACAATATTCGTACATTACACCACCCTCCATTTGAAAGTAAAATGTGTCATTTTGACCATTTTATCTCTGATAACTATAATTCATAATTCTAAGCTATTTATTATTTTTCTAAGTTTACTTTCCATTATCTGACACTTTACATGTTAACAGCAATCTTCAATTATACTTTGCTTCTTTCGATGCTGGTAACATTGCTTACAATGATCTTAGTCCTGGATAAGGACCACCAGGACAGCACTATTTCTGGTGACACAAGAAACTTTAAATGAGGAGGATGCAGATTTGCTGGCTTATACTGACTTACACATATGAAAAATGAAGCTTCATTTGCCAGCTTTCTTAATGGGACTTTGACAAAGAAAAAGTCACTGTGAATGGCAGGATTCATCTACTGTCCAATTTGACTTATGCTTTGGAATGAAATATGAGATGTGGGGACTCTCCCCTGAAACGATAATTCATGACATACTCTGGTTGTTCCCAGTGCACATTTTAAAAGAGGAATGATCTCTGATAGTCCATTATGGGGACTAAATTTTATCCAGCTGACAGCTTTAACTTATCCTTATCTAAAACTTATTTCAATACTACCCTCATTCCCTTTAATTTCAAACCCTTATACATTCCTAATATAACTTAGATTGACTTTATATTTTATTTATTAATCTTACAATATTATTTGTTAATTCACATAACCAATATCTTAAACATTTATTTATATTAATCTTGCAATATTATCTTTAAACCATTGCAGATATTATTTTACATATTTATTTATATTAACCTAATCTTACAATATTATTTTCAAACCATTATGAACATTATTTTAAATATTTATTTATATTAGTCTTACAATATTATTTTAAACCATTACTTTAACTTCTTTATTTAATGTGCGTGTATTCAGAAAACTATTTTATTTTGTTACGATCCTTAATTATACTGATATTTTATTTATTTTATTTGACTTGATTACTTTAAACCATTTATTTACTTCTTTTTATTAACTTGCGTATATTCACACCAAACTTTTATTTTATTACACTACTTTATTTATTATTTTCTACAGCTACGTCATAGTTATTTACTTAACTTTAATGCATTCTACGTATTTCCATTATTTTATTTATTTATTTAATCCTACAAATATTACATTTAAATTATTCAATTGACCTATTTATTTATGAGCATTTCTTCTTTATTAACATGTGTGTGACAGAAAAAAATCTTTGATTTTACGAAGCCTCCGTTATTATTATTACTTTCAAACATTTCTTTTATTATTATTCATTTATTTTTAAATTTATTATTTTAGTTTTAAATAGCATATTATCTGATTTAGGTTTATCACTGAAATTCACAAGTTTTCTTTTTAAATTCATTATCCATTTCTGATCCTTTATTTCTTTCCTTTACTATTCCACCCGATTACTAATTTTTAATCTATGTCAGGTGGTTCCTTCTTTCTTTCTACTAACTTTATAATATAAAAACAATTTCTCTCTTGTCTAACCCTCATTTATAATTTATTACTTTATCTCATTTCTGTTCCATTCTATTTTCAACTTTGTAAATCAGAAAACTTTTATATTTAGCAAAACACCATATTACTTCAAACTGAGAATATTTTTTCCTATGCTTTCTTTTTGTTTTAAATCTACACTTAAGATGAACCTTTAACTTAACACTTTTAAATTTTTGTGAAAAATTTCTATGCTATCTTCTACCTTGAACTTATGTCTCTCTTCTATTTCTTGATCTACATTTTCTCCCACACATTCTGTCTTAGCACTATCCTGTTTTGCTTTAATTTCTATCTCTATTTCCACCTTCTCTGTTTCAATGCTATCTAGTTCTGCTTTAATTTCTATCTCTTTTATGATTTCAACTTCCTTTTCATCTTCATGACTTTCTTTAATAAAATCTACTTCTATGATCTCTTGATTTTTCTCTATCTTTCCTGTTATCTCACATCTTATTTCTCTTATTTCCACTCTGAGTTCCTTAATTTCTCCTTTGACCTGATTAATTTCTTCTTTAAGTTCTAGCTGACTTTGCTTCATTTCTCATATTTCTACCCTCAGTTCAACTTTGAACTCATGCTGACTATTCATCATCATTTTCATCAACATCTGCATCTCAGATATTTCTTTCTCTTTTTCCATTTTTAAAACAATATTTAAATATGAGCTGTTTATTTATTTTCTTACACAGAACATATGACTGACTCCATCATCTTGTCCTTCTCTCTACCCATTTCTAATGCCTTAACTCTGCCCAAAATATCCAACTGTCTTTAATTTAAAAGAATAATTTATTGTAAATAACATAAATGTTAAAATCTCTTTTCATTTAAATAAAAAAAAGTTTTGGTCAATTTCTTTTTTCAAATTAAATCACTTTAAAATATGTAATTTAGCTTTTCTTTATTTTTATTTTTTCAACAAGAAACAAAGTATTTAATTACTGTTGTTTCTTAGGTTCATTGCTACGTTGGGAATGCTAATTGTACCAAGGTGGATGGATTACCAGAATCTGTTGGAGTAAATTCAATATTTACTTTAACTCTTTAAATAAATTTATCTTATGAAAGCACAATTATATGACTAAAATATAATACAATATTATTCCTTGCAATTTACATATTGCTCCACCATGGCCCCTTAGGCAGAGAAGAGAGTATTCAAAGAGCACCTGAATCCAAGCCAGCAGATATATCCATGAAATATATCTAACTGACCAAATTTGAAGGAAATAGATTTCTTTTCGACTGTTGAATTCAACACCACATTCAAAGCACTTTTTTGTTTTGTAGAAGTATGGGCACCAGTTTCTTACCCAGAGGATAAATAATGTGCTTTAAACAATGGCCACTAATCCAGTGCCTAAAATACACCCATGACCAGCTCAGCTACTTGTAATCAATAACAAATTATTGTTTCAATTAGTGGTAAAAGAATTAACCGACAGATTAAGCTTTATAGTCAATTTATTTTAATTAAAATTTATTATACTAATTTTAAATACTTTTGTAAATCTTAACTAATATAACACTAATATTTTATATAATGATCACACACATTCTTAATTAACACACTAGAATATCATATAACAAAACATTAACTAATATTTGACATTTAAAACACACATATCAATAGTTATTCTATGTATGCTATAGAGTTCATATTACTTGACTCTAGGAGGTTTCAACTATTGTGATGGCTACCTTAGAAATGAGAATAAGAAAATATTATTACCTAGGATTTTAGAACATGGAATTCTTCTTGCTGTTTGCTGTGAAATTTATTTTATAGAGGTCTTTGTTTTCTTCCTGGTTGCTGCTTTTAGTGAGAATATTTCCAGCCAGATGGGATGTTTTTTTGAGGAGTTTTATTATTATTCATTGGCACTTTTCTTGGAGTCAGCTAAATATTGATGCAGATTTCAACTTGTTATGCAAACATTATCCTTTTCTGGGCAAGCTTGAGGTTCACTGGACTCAGGCTAGAGAATGCCATATGTTTCTGAGGGTTTTAACACTGCATTATTGACTGATTTAATCTCAAATGCTCAATCTCAACTGCATAATCTAAACTGCACAATCTAAATTGTAATCTCAATTGTCTGATAAAAAAACTGGACTGTTTATACTTAAGACCTGTTTTCATTTTTATATCTTCCAGATATATTGTTGTCGAAGTTCCTTCCTTGTTTTTAATTGCATTACTTTGATAAGCTTTTAATAACATGTTTTGGAGATCGTTTAGTTAGTAGCCATAAAAATGTGTTGTTTTTATATGCTTAATTAGTAGCCATCACTGTTTTTTAATAATAATTTTCTATATCATTTTTTTTAAATTTAATACACATACATTTATTATATTTACAATCACACACATATATTTTACTATTTAATCTCACATTAATTCATCATTTATGCACATATATAATTTAAGATCAATTCACTATTTAGTTTTTAAGATGACTTTTTTCCCTTTAACTTAAATAAAAATAGATTTATATTTTTAAACTTTTAGTTTAAACTTTTTTCTTTCTTTCTTTTTTTTTCTAATCAATCATTTACATGAATAAGCATTTATTTTATAACGTCTTGCGTACGATTATAATTATGATAGAATGACAGCCTGTTAAGCTAATTGCGCAGACGCTGTGAGAATGTTATTAATAAATGAATACCTTCGAACAACCACATGATATAGTATTTGTATAAGAGTAAAAAGGAATCTCTTACCCTTACGACTCAAATGTTTATATATGAGCAAATCTAAAGTAGTTGTAACGAAGGCATGACTACATAATAGTCACTTTAAATTACTATAATATATATATATAGCATCTGCGCAATTAGATTAACAGGCTGTCATTCTATCGTAATTATAATCATATGCAAGACGTTATAAAATAAATGCTTATTCATGTATATGATTTAGTTTCGTTTAGAGTGGTGTTTAGTAAATTCTAGAAAATTTCATTGGCGTCATTCATACAGACATTATATATAGTAATTTAAAGTGACTATTATGTAGTCACGCCTTCATTACAACTACTTTAGATTTGCTCATATATAAACATTTGAGCCGTAAGGGTAAGAGATTCCTTTTTACTCTTATACAAATACTATATCATGTGGTTGTTCGAAGGTATTCATTTATTACTAACATTCTCACAGCGTCTGCACAATTAGATTAACAGGCTGTCATTCTATCGTAATCAATCATTTATAACTTTTATGAACAATATTTTCTTTATTCTAAAAAAAATAATAAAAATAATTCATTAAACTTTTATTTTTTTTGCATTTTGAAAACAAACTGCAATACACAATTTTTAAACTTTTACTTATTATTTCTTTTAACGAACTGTGTTTTATTTTAATAATTATTCAGACAAAATTATTATAGGTAGCAATGCAATATTGGTACAATATATATATATATATATATATATATATATATATATATATATGTATATATATATATATATATATATATAATGATACATGTATATAGACTTTTATTTTAATATATTTTTATGGGAATCCACAATATTTCAGTGTGATTATGATAAACAACATGCATTTTTAATTAGCTTAATGCATTGACTGCTATTATAATGCAATCTCCTTTTTGGATTGTAGAAAAATTGACAAACAAAAAAAAAATAGATTAAAACATTTGGAGATTTACTATTTCTCACCCAGCATATTTATGAGTGTCACTTTAAGATCTCAAGTTCCAATCTTATATTAATATAAGAATTATACTGAGAGAGCTGGAATACCAATATGTAGAAATATAAGATAGTAGTCTCTAGCTTGCTCTCTCAGGGTGCATGATTATTTAATCTTGGAAAATATATGGGGGATACGCTACACAAAACACACTTTTTCAAACAAATAGTTATTCCAGTACTTTTAAATTCTAGTAGTATAACAAATTCAAAACAAAGAAATAACACAAATATACATAAGTTTCATTTAACTTTAATCTTATACCTTTATTTCCCTATTACTTGTATGACATGATTATTTTGTGCTCAAAATGATGAGAAACACATACACACACCACTGCATAGAAATATATAAAATGCAATAAAAAATAGAAATAAAAAGAAAAATAAAAGATTTATCTGGATACACACAAAAATCACTTTAAGTTCAGAAGAAGAGTTCATTAATAATGTTTATGTGGATAGTTTATATGAAGTTCAAAACACACTAACATTTGAAATATTAAACATATATAGGTGGTCAATGTGCACATTATCTGCATTTTTTTTCTTTCCCAGGAAAAACTAAAGGTAAAATACTTTTTTTATATCGCACTTGATGTAATGGCCATGAAAGTCAGTGATTCTTGCATTCTGATCTGCTTGATTGATTTACTGTTGCTAACATTATTGATGTTTGGTTTTGGCTTGGAGTGATTGGTTTCCATTAATAGAATTGACACAGCTGTAACTTTAGTATCTTTGTGGAATGGGATTGTGAATCCCAGCATGCTTATGCTTCTGTCCCAGCCTGCTCATAGTTAACTAAGATCTTTTCAGCTTTTCTTCCATTTCCAATTTTTTGATTTTTTTTCTAAAGTTATTTCAACAACACTATGGATGAAGTGAATAGATATTCTCTTTTGTAACTTTAAACAATGCCAGTTAAGTTATTTCCAGCAAGTTATAAACAAGAATAAGCATCAGAATATCTATTAAATCTTATTAAATTTTCTTTTATACTTGACAACCCCTCCTTTCTCTTAGAAATTTATATTCACTCATGTCACTGAAATCCAGATTCTTTAAAACAAGAGTAAAAGCTTTTAGCAACTTTGTATTTTTTCTTTGCTTGAAATTCATTAACAACTTCGGCAAGTACATTCCTCAGATATAGATGAAGTTATTTTTTCAAAATTTTTTTTTCATTTAATTTTTCCAAAATAAAATTTAACAGCTTTCATCTTGAAAATAAAATATATCTCTATACCTATATATTTTTTTTTTGTTTTCTCTTTTTTTTTCTTTCCATATTATTCCAAATAGCAAAATATACACATGTGTTCCCATACAACAAAAAAGCACACATACCCCCACCCCTTCTGTTTATTTTAACATTTTTAAATCGTCATCTAGAATTATAAATATATATAAAAGTACATCTATTTTTCTTTTAGTCAGATATTGATATAGATCTAAGCTAATATCCCCTTTCTTGAAATAGAGTTTGAACCTAGCCCTGTTACAATATATATATATATATATATATATATATATATATTATAATTCCACCACACTTAACATTCGATCCTACATCTTAAATGAACAAATTCCCAGGGCACCAATTCTACTAATGAATAAAATAAGTTACCAACTCTATTTTGCTTTGAATTGGTATTGAGATTCTTCTACTTATATCTGGCTTACAGCTTAGCTCAGTGGAGGGTAGTAGGAAGTGAAGAACATATAGAATATAAATAAATGAAGGATGAAATACTATTGATCATTAAAATAAGATATATGCCTCATTTGTTAATCAACCAATTGATATAACTCAATAAAGTTTCATTTATTCAAGCTAATAAACTATAACTTCAATTTGAACTCTTCCATCATATAAATACACTCTTATATTAGCTACAATATAACTTTAACAGAAAAACACATTACATAACAACACCATCTGGCACATATTTGTCTAAATAGATAACCTAATATTAATTTTGAACTATGAAATCAGATCTCAGGGAATCTAATACAGTTTGATTAAAGAAATTCTATTATACGATAACTTATAACTATTATAAAAAATTAATGGAATGAATTGAATGATGTTTCCCTCTATCAACACTTATATAATGAAGAAAATAGGGTACTTTTAATCTCACATCATTATCTAAATAATAAACGGAGTATACAACCTTTTTCATAAGTTTATCAAATGGTAAAGTATTTTCATATAATATCTGGATCAAGAAAACCGTATTATCAGATTTCAGTATGTGTATTACCAAATTTATAAAGCAGTGCATTTATGTAGTAATAGATATGTGGAATGTGGAAACTAGACTATGAATGCATATAAGAATAACTCAAGACAAAGTTTTAAATAAATAAATAAAACATTTATTTACATTTTGCAATCAAAATAAATATAATTGGTTCACATTAAGACTGTTTGTCCTAATAGGTAAATTTATAAATACATTTACTAAACTGGATTTGATAACTCTTTTGTTACACACTTTATCTTTTTTTGATTAGACATTTATAAGACATGAATTAATAAATAAAACAATGTCCTCATATTCTAACTTTGAATACATTTAGGCTGTTAATTAACTCTAACATTTTTTATTAGTAAGCAACAGTAGACAAATAAATATCTTATTATGGGCACAAATATACAAGTTGGAAAGGTCACACTATCAATTATTGGGATAAAACAAATTAATAACTTTGGATATCAAGTGAGTAATCTTAAATAACTGAATCAAATATTACCTTCATATATCTATACTTTTCACACATTCAAAATAAAAGTAATCATTCTGACGATTTGATGATTTAAAGCTTGCGGTAAATTAACATAATATAATTCAAAATATTTAATTCCTGATGTATAAATTTAATGGTATTATACACTCATGTTGGTACAAGGTTATTTGCATTATGTGTGTGTCACATCTTATGCTATAATTAAGACAAAATCAATATATTTACATACTTTCAGAATTCTTATGAGTTACTAAATAAGTTTCATACTACGGATAATGCCATAGACCAACCAACAAATATAACACTATTTTTGCTTTAATATGCCATAACGAATTTAATCTTACCTTTTAATTAACCACCAACCATATATATATATCTATGATTCTATGATAACGCAAAAACAAACATTAATTAACCACCAACCATATATATATATCTATGATTCTATGATAACGCAAAAACAAACATTCAAAAAAAATTTAAGCACACGAGGAATAAACAAGCTTCTTGGTTAATAAATCTAAATGACGAATAGTAATTCTCCACCTACTTCAGAAAATATCATTTTTATAATGCATAAATACATAACCTAGAAATATACTTCACTCATGAAAAATACGTAGATATATTAAGAGAGAGAGTTCTCAATCCCAATCAACATAAAACATATCACAAATATTTTTTTTTCTCACAGCTACTTATTACTTTTCATTCTATACATTGGAAAATAAATACACATACAGTTGGTCACTAATTATTTTAGCATATGACATTATTCAAAAATAACAGAGAGAAACAATTATAAAACTGAATATTTACTAATTATATGAAGTAACTGCATAAGACAGACACACATACATATGAATAAGAGTGTGTGAATAAATTCAAATTATATAATACACAAATTTTATGGTAAAGTAAATGGTAAATTGAAAATAAAAACTTTTAGTTTATCACAAATTATTAGCTGTTTTAAAATGTTAAATGGCAGTAGTTATTGTAAACGAATTTCACCATTTCTAATAAGAACATTTATCTTTCATACATTTATGACACTCTAATCCAAGTGCTCTCTTTGAGACATTAAATAGTAAAATACATTTTTTCAATAAAACATATATACATATTATTGATCCGAAGAAAGAATAGGATACTTAATGTAATCTGCACAACAGGGCGCCACTAGGCATTGGAACCTAGAAAATTTATATAGTAGCCAGATACGTAAGTTAAAAAATTATATTGGTTGATTCTGGTCATTAGAACATTGTCACTATCTCAGTGGAACAGCAGAGATTTATATTTTATAATAAATTCTTATCTAAGAATATTTTTTAAAAAAAGAATAAAATAAGCCACTGCCAGTAATTAACACACAAACATTTATTTTTGCACATATATAATATTTAAAATTATTTTAGTATCAGTTTTACATTTTAAAATTTAACTTACATTTTTAACTTTTATTTTAGATTTTAATTTACATTTTAATTTTTATAAGTTTACATTTTACTTTTTCTAAGTTCACACAGATGGGTTTATAAAAGTTTGTTTTATAATGTTGAGTATAGATCAGTTACAAAGATTACATGGTTAAAAACATTTCAAAATAAACATAAGCAATCAAAATATAAAATCATTGGTGAAAATGCAGAGGGAAATTTGTAAGAAACCCAATGACATTCATCATAAGATGCCGCATTGACACCAATAACTTAAAAGACATCTGAATAAATACATTTTAGATACTCACCATAAGGTATCATTATTTACAGAATGTCTATATATTTTGATCAAATATGAAAATCAAAAACATAATTAACCGATAACGAATCCATGCAAGCGTCTACACCCAACTTAAATTTAATGCATTTTTATTTAGAGTGTCGAGTATAAATAGACTACATAGATTTGCATATGAAAAGAAAATATTCTATCCTTATTTAACCCTAGGCCAAATGCTTGTAGTTAAACCAACTTCAATTCATCTGATATATCGATGTATTCAATGTAATATGAATACGACAACACAAAATATCATACTGTCAGGAATGTACATCTGAGCAGCAGGGTTAAGAGAAGAAATTGACTCTCATCCAGATAGGAATACTACATCTATCTGATGAGAAGAGCAATAAACAAACTCCATAGGAAAGGACTGCAGTCATTTTTGCCAACATACGATCGCATTCCATAGGCAAAAGGGGTTGTGTGGTGTATAATTCGATTCTGCATGTAGTGAACGTTGTACTACATCTACTAATTACACCAATTTACCAATCCATTGACCTAATTCAACCATGAAATGAATAACCTAAGATTACCTTCCCCTAATAAAACTTTACAAATCTACATAGCCATTCATGCCCAACTTAAGTTTAACATTTATGTAATTTAGTTTAACGAAAAACAAAAAATCATAAATAAAACTTAAAAGAACAAAAAAAAATAAATGGAAATGATTTAAAAAAGAGAAATACATCAAATTAAATTACTTATTAATAAATTAAGTTGGTCAGATAGGATTTTATTTCTATAAATTAAATATTGGGAAAAAGTTTATATTTTAGAGTTCTTAGTGTTTTCAAATTAATATTCATTTAAGTTCACAACATGCTTATGGTTTTAGAAATGTTCATTCTTTACAGTTGCTTGCCGTTTGGAATCCAGCGTTAAATCCCCCAATGATTCTGTGGTCCTCAATATAAAAAAAGCAATGTGTCATTTTCTTTTTTTTATTATAACAACTGAAGGAATTGAAAGTGCGTCTTTAAATCCCTTTACCTCTAACTCATGGACTTAACACATCTCTGTCTCTCTTAAACTTTCTTCACTTACTCTAAAATTTGTTTCCAAACTTTTTCTTTTATATGTAACTTTTGGATCCAATGGACATTATGTCATCGATGATGATGATCCTTCCATTGAGGTCCAATTTCCCAATGGATTTCTTTCATTGGCTATTAGTTTCTATTGTTTTCCTATCTGACCGATGCTTATACATTTAAATGCTCAAGGGCTAGTTCACTTGGACTAATTAAAATAATCATTTCCATTTTTCAATAACATTAATTAATTTGTTTTGTACAAACTTAGATATATTTTTATCTTTACTAAAAATTTAGTTTTAAAATACTTTTTCTTTAATAAAGTTTTCGTTTAATAATTTTTTTCATCTGTGTGATTTTATATATATAAGTTTAAGATAGAATTGATTTTCAATTTTTAATTCTTAAAAAAAGAAGTTTTTATTTGCAAACTTTTATTTTTTCATGTTTAATAATAATAAAAAAGAATGTAATGGCGTATGTGCCCATTACAATATATATATATATATATATATATATATATAATGGGCATGTATATAGGTCACATATATATATATATATATATATATATATATATATATATATATATTGTGACCTTCTGGTTTGGCACCAGAAATAGTCATTGTAGTAGTGTGGTAGTATATCAGTAATATCTGATATAATCCTTGTAAAAAAAAATGAAATAATGTGAAATTTTAAAAAGAATTATTTTGACTTAAAACAGTAATTAATAGTAAGTGTAGGTAATTAAAAATATTTCTTAAATGTTTAGTATCTTGTTTTGGGGTATAATCAGTAATAGAATAGGGTGGGTGGCTTGTTATATGCATAATCAGTGCAGTTTAGGATCTTGCTTACTTGTTTTATTTGGTCATAAAACAGTACTCAGTTTTGTTAGAATGATTTTGTAGTCCATTTGTTTTGTACATTTTAAATTTATAGCATAAACAGTAAAATATGTTTCACTCATCATCATTCACCTTGTCATTACAGTCAGTATAGTATAATACCTATAGTATATTACTACTGAATATTCATGCATAATCCGACTTCATTTTACATTAATATGTTTCATTAAACCATTAAATATCCCACATTACATTCAAATATTTAATTATATCAATAACAGTATAAAAAAAATCTAACTTAATTACATTTTAAATAAATCAATAAATTATGGAATGGTGGATATGACAAATACAGTAAAATATTTTATTTATTAAAACAATTGTCATCAATTTTATTTTACTGCTTTAAAACACATTTAATTATCAGTTCAATATTTTTTTTTTCGTTTACTTAAAAGACGAAATATTTTTTTTTCATCTCTATTTTTTTTTTACTGTCTCAAGTTTTGCATATTTAAGTAGGTTTGCAAGGGGGAGGGGCAATTGACAATCTTTTTCTGATGATGTCAACATTATTGTAAACAATTGGAAGAGAACAATATGATGTAATGATTATTAAAAATGTTTATAAAAGGAATACTTATTACTTTGATAGACAGTCTACTATTACTTTTGAAGAGGTCAGTCTATTTTACTACTTCAGTCAGTCAGTCAATTATTAGAACTTTTACGAGGGCCATTACAGCTAACCAAATACATCTATAACTAAATTATTTAGCAAAGTTTAATAGTGAAATTATTTTCCTCTTCCAGAGTTCAAGTTAAAAATTTAAGTATATTACTTGTTTGCAAAATGTGTCCTTAAAAACCATTAAAAGATACGTCAATTTGCTCCCAGCTGATCATTCAAATTGTCCCAATGTTATGCTAAAGTATACGTAAGTGTTATATTCTATTATTGAAGATAAATTATTATTTAAGAAATGGGAATGCTTAATAGGACTGTTAAATTGTTTTATTTAAATTTAAAATTAACAGGGAAGGATAAAATAATATTTGTTTATTTTATAAGAATTAAGTTTTTAAGATTTAATTATACTATGAAGGGAATAACTGCCACATGCTTCATTTACGTGTGTGAAAGATGTGTACTGTCATTGAACAATCTTAGAACTTTAATGTACAAATTTCATGTTAAATATAAAGAAAACTCAAAATTTAAAATATGCACAAGGAATATGTAATTTTATTGTTATATGACTTAGAATAGTGGCATAATTATTTATATTTTTACCTTTGGAAAAGAAAGATATAAGATTAAATATGTCATTAAATGTACTTTAATAATTATTTGTTCTTCTAGACTAATAGGAGGAATAAAAAATTATAAATGGATAAAGTTATGTGTCATTGCTGTATTAACAGTACCAATGAGTTTATATCAATAAATATTATTAATTGAATAACTATGTATATTTCTGAATGGCTTTATGATTGTGAAATTAAATGTTAAATATATCCTAGGAATAAAGTACAGACTTCTATTTTACTTGTGTTATGAAATATATTGTTTAATTAAGGAAATTCATTATTTACAACGTCAATAGCAATTCATTAGTTGATAACTAAAAAACATTGATTATGCTCATATGGATTCAACAAAAATAATATTGTTTTGTTTTCTCCTGCAGGAATTGTACCATTCTGTGTTAATATTTGTCTTGTACAGTATAATTATTTTCCTTATCTACTTGAAAACATGACAGGGAAAGTCATGTAAAAACTTTTATAAACTTTCGTTTAATTTTGTTTGGAAAGAAAAAAGAAGAGAACTTTATTTTCTCTAATGGTATTTTAGATAGCTTTAGTATTAGTTAAGGAATGTTTATTATTTTAAATATATTTATTATATGTATTATTATTATTATTATATTTTTCTCCAAGAACATCTCAAATAGCATAATAGAAATATAAATTTTGCTGGTAATTTTATTTTTATTATTGTTATTATTTTAATAAGATAAGTTTGGTCATGCATGTGTTAATGATCCACACACATAATAAATGAATGGAAGAGTCCGTTCAAAAGGGTGAATAATTATTTTTTAAAAAAAGAGTTCATTATATCAAAGCTTACCGAATATATTTCTTTTTATAAATTAGAAAATAATTATTTTCAATAGTTATTTTATCTATAACATACAACATTATTACTTATTTAGGTTCAACTTAACTACAGATCTGTGCCAATATTAATGCATTGTATTATAAAAAAATATTCATCTTGATTTGTTCATAGTAATTATTATTTTGTTCTCCAATTGTTCTTTGAACATTACTTAGGTCCTAAATATTGTCAGATATGAGATATTTATTCTTTATTAATTTTAGCAGTAATAATTAATATTTTAACAGTAATTTGTTGCTTACTGTCTATTATTAAACTTATTTATAATTATATGTAATTGCCAGTGAAAATGATTTTAAATCAATTGGATTCAGAAGGAAAAGAGGATCAGTCATTTAAAGAATTAGAAAGTTGTTTAAGAGAGGATTATTATTTCTTTGTTATGACTGAATGAAAGGTATTTTGTGGCTATATGCTATAAAGTTTACAATGTTTATAATATTTTATGGGATTGAATCAGTATATTTGTTAGTTGAATATTTAATATGGATAGTTTTCCCAGTGTATTGTAGTGTATAGAATTAAATATTCTTTTTCTTATCCATATATTGGAGTATTTTTTGATAGGTGTGGATTGAATCCTTCTTTTATATTTGATATATTGAATTAAAAGTGTATGAAGCTAGAGATGTTTTCTCCCTGATTTTCATTTGGTGATGAGTTATTCCACCAATTATTTAGTCTTAAAGATAGACTTGGAAGTTATTGTTATATTACCTGTTTTGAATTATATAAATCTATTATCCCATGTGTGTATTGGATGTTTTCCAGCTTATGCTATAGCCTAGTGTTTGATGGTTTATGATAAAAGGAAGAATAAAAGAAAAGTATAGTGTTTTATAGAACAGCTGTATTATAGTTGATAAATAAAGATTGATTGATTTTCACTTCGAACCGTATTATGATTATATTGAAATATCATAAGCAATCCGATTAGATTGATTAACATTATTTATTTATTTTCTATGACACACATCATAATACAGATTCATGCACAAATTGTCAATTTTGATATTAAAAAATTCATTATTAATGTAGAACTTTACTTATCATGTAAAAAAAAACATTTTATAGTAATCATTTAAGCTTCATCTCATTGATTTTTATCATTTAATCATAATTTACATAAATAATTAAGCAAAGATAGGACATAGTTAATTAATAAAAGGATTTACTTTATTTTGGAAAAGCAGAACCTAATTATCCAATAGAATATTTTACTTCAAAACTACAAAGGAAAATACATTTAATTAATAGAAGTATTTATTTTCTTTGGTAAGATGGTCTAATATTATTCTTAGTTTAAATCCTCTTATTTTAATTTAGTTAAGATGTTTTAGAGTAACAATGCAAAATCCTAATTTGTTCAGTAATTAGAATATTAATCTATGTTGTTGTTATAAATTTTTAGTTAATAAATGAATGATATTCAGCAAAATGATGAATAAAAGATATTTTAGTAATCAGATTACTAAAAGTGTAAGGCCAAATTTTTTTTTTATTATTTTTGTATAAGTCTATCAGAAATTATTGATAGTTAAAGAGACATTTCTTTATAGTAAATAATAGAAACTTATTTAGTTCATTTAATGTTTCAAATAAAATGTTTACCAATCTATCAAAATGTTCTGATGAAAATATATAATAGATGTAAAAGTTAATGAATCATGTTGTATTATATATTCTTGTATAACCTGTACTCAATAATATTAAATCTTTTTTTGAATTTATGTTAATAACAATAAAGGAAAGTAGATGTTGATTTAACTATTTTCTATTTGATTAATAAATATTTTGTTATCTAAATTTGTATTTGGAGTTTCTTCTATAACATTCATTCGTATTTCACACTTCCACACATGCTTATACATTTATTTTACTTAATGTAACATAGTTGTATTTTATTTAATTATAATAAATCTCAAGATATGATGATGTTGATTTCCTTGATTCAAACACTATATGAGATGTCAATTACCTACTGATTATTTTTAAAAGAGTTTGTTATTTAACTTTTGTTTGGATGGTGAATTGAAATCAAAACGTGCCTGATTTCTTTCATTATCTAACTGCAAGTATCTAATAAAAGTATTATTTGGTTTATAATATTATTTTTAAAGTGTTAAATAATAATTTGAGGTATAGAAATGATAGATCAAGCCATACCATAAGTTTATTCCCTGACATCTTCAATTTATCATTTAGATTAGATAATAAACTCATTTAGCCAGATTAGATTAGTGAGTAGTTAAAATTTAGTAGTGATAGGTTTAGTTTGAATTCAGATCTAGTGAATTATAGATTATAAATTCTGAAATATTATTTTTATTTTATTTTAGTTATTAGTTTAATTGTATAATATGGTAGAGGTTGTTCAATGCATATGGATGATGGAAGGAGGTGAAATAGAGAGTATTATTAGTTAATTTTATCTGGTAGAATTTTACCAATTTAATTTTGTCTAGCATAGAACTTAATAGATGTTTATTCATATTAATAATAATATTTTCTCCCACATCTAATGTACATTGTACACCTCATACACCTCTGTGTCCCTCAACTGAGTTAATTTAAATGAAAGCTTTAATTAAGAGCCTCATATTATTTAGGTAAAGTTAAATAAATATTTTATTCTATGAACCATAGAATTGGCACCCCCGGGTAATTGTTAGTGTTGGTGATAGGTGTGAGATGTTACAATATATATATATATATATATATATATATTTAAATAATGATCATTTAGCAGTGTATTGCCACTTGCAATGTACTATCATAGTTGTTCTTGAAGTCAAGAAAAGAGCATGAATTAAATAAGCAAATACATAAATAATAAATCTGTCTATGGTATACCAATAGCAAAACAAACACAAAAAAGTCACAGTTCTTTAACTTAAAAGAAAAATTAACTTGCAAAATTTTTAACATAAATTTTCCCGAATGACATAAAGACAGTGATGATGATTCCAAATGATTACATGTTAGGAAAATATGGCAACAAATTTCTATAGGATAAACATTCACAATTTTAGATTTAATTAAGCAATCTCAAATGTTCTTAGCAATAACTAACAGAGTTCACTAATACAACATGTGGGTAATAAATTTCTTTACAATGACGGAGATATAGATAGATAATTTCAGCTACGTATTTGTTTGGTATTGACTATTTAATTAATTCTGGAAATTTTCAACTTAGCAATAAATTTAGCAGGTTTCCAAAAGAACTTTAATACAAATACACATATAAGTTAGCACAAATATGATTATTTTGGTTCATTGCTAATTAATTGCTCAAGGAAAATCTGCAATTCCTTAAGTAATAATATTTTTCTTTTATAATAAGTTAATATACAGATCAGTACAAGAAATATATAATATTAATGTCCTTCTACTCGACTTAAATCAGGTACACCTTAAATAAATACTAGTAATTAGTTAATTCTTTGTAAGCCACACATTCACTTCTTTAATGAAAATTTTATAAGCATGAATAATAAGCATAGTTGGTATCACATAGTAGTTCAAAATATAACACAATAAATTATACATGAATCCTCTTATTTTAACATAATTCTTATATAATTACAAGAGAATTTAAATTTAGAGTCTATGGTAGGTTTTGTTAAACAGTCCTGCATAAATTTCCTTGCAAGATTATAAAATTCACACAATTTTATTTTTTCCATAATAATAGAAGACATAGGCAAATAAAGTAGATTTAAGTTATAAGCATATAAATACCCTTCAAACGATAGGGTTAATTTAAAATTCCATTGAGTGAAGAGTGAAGAAAGATATATCTTATGAATAAATTAGCCTGACATCAATTCTTAGTGCTGTCTTGTAGCTAGAATTTTCATAATGAATTTTATAAAATAATAATGATTAAAAATTACACTTTGGAGTTTAACCAACTTGATTTCTGGAAGAGATTATAAAAACCATGTACATAAAAGAAGTGACAGAGGCAGCATGAATAAAATAATGACTAATTATGAATAACTTCTATTACTGACTATCACTTCACATTCCACACATAAATTTAAAAGATAAACTCTAGGGACAATACAAAAAAGTGGTTTTAACATTGAGAAATATAACAAAAATAAACAATGACATTCTATTGTGAAGACTCTCCCACTACCATCTTATTATGATCAATGGGAAAATCTCCACAATAAACAATGACTACCATAATATTTTTTTTACTGATAACTTAAATTATCATTATACATTTTTAAAATCTTAAATCAGTATACATTGATAAAATTACATTATTTTACACAATTAATGCTATCCTATTATAATCTCAGGAATTATAAGCATTCTGCATTAAAATCCAGTCTATCCACTGGCTTGATACTTAAATGATTGTATCACAAGAGGGATTTTACTTGGATCCAACCATTTAAAAAAAAACATACCAGGGCCAACAATAATTTCTATAGAACACTTGTATTAGTATAAACCAAGCTTCCTTATACTATTATTATCATCTACCAAGTCTAAATGACTTAATATTCTCTTCAATTACTTAGCATGAACCTACTGTCACTATATCCTCCAGTGTTACTGACTTTCAGATCCGTTAGTTAGTAATTGACAGTATTTAAATTTTATACTAATTTTAATTATGATTTTATAGATATTTCCATTTAAGTTATAACATTAAAATGTGACTCTCCATTGCACTAATGATGTTATCATATCTCTCAAATCATAAGTTCTCAAATAAGGCCTGCAATTAAAATATAATAGGTATAATTATCTGTAGATAGCATGTTTTTTTTGCTGTGATATTGTGATAGGAATGATTTATGGACACAATGAGACTAGTATTACTCAGTTAAATTATTACGTTCTTTTATTTGCAATAAGAATGATAAACAATAACAAAAGATATGTATCACACAACCACCATATCTTGTAGTTGTGTATAACTGTTGTTAAAACAGGCAAAACTCACTATATGTATGCCACACACAGCAAGCTAGAGTAATCAATGGATGCCAGAAGGCCTGTGCATAAAATCCCCACCTATTCCCTACTCATCCAATATCCCCAGACTAGTTTCTGGCTTGTGACTTTTATCAGTGAGGAGCCTTGGATAAGAGAGCACTGCACCTAGATCTTAGGATCTAATGCAACCCTTCAGCAACCACCTTTTATCTCCATTTAACTACAAAACTATGAGTCTTAAATTGAAAACACCTTAATGTTTTCAATGCAAGCCTATCAGCTTATATAGTCATATGGGTCTGAACCCAGTTTAGTACCCATACATTTTGGTGTCTTTGGTTCTTTAATAACCATAGCCACCACTTTCTTATTAGGCAGGATTGGTTTTAAGCCAATAAACATCACATGATCACCATCTCTTATGCTTGTGTATAACTGTTGTTAAAACAGGCAAAAAACACTATACGTATGCCACACACAGCAAGCTAGAGTAATCAATGGATGCCAGAAGGCATGTGCATAAAATCTCCATATAGTGCCTACTCATCCAATATCTTTGACTAGTTTCTGGCTTGTCACCTTCGTCAGTGAGGAGCCTTGGATCTGAGAGCACTGTACCTAGGTCTTAGGATCTAATGCAACCCTCCAGCAAACACATTTTATCTCCATTTAACTACGAAACTATGAGTCTTAAGTTGAAAACACCTTAATGTTTTCAATCCAAGCCCATCTGCTTATATAGTCATATGGCTTTGAATGTGTGTAGCCTAAGCACAAACAATACGGATTTATCTTTATTTAACTTGAAGTTAATATCAGGCAATTTTTGGAATTTTAGCTTGTCAATTTGTTGAATTTATACCTATAATCCACAGTGTCCATAACAATAAATCTATTACCTTTATCCTCTTTCATTACTGTGATATTCTGTTGTCTGATAAACTTTTGTGTTGTTGCCATCCTGTCTCTCTACTGATCTCTTTGTGGCTGAATAGTTTTAAGTTGTAAACCTCTTGCAATTTTTGCTAAATAAGCATCCTTAAGAGGATTCTTTTCCAATCCAGCTTCAGCATCAGCAACCAGCTTTATTTTAGGGTGCTTCCATCCTTCCCCAATAAATCTAGGTCCTTTTCTCAGAACTATTTTAACTCCATCTGGGATATTCAAGTTAAACAAAGATAAATTTGTATTGTTTGTGCTTAGGCCACACTTACTCAAAGTATTTACTAAGGCATAATACTTGCACATGTATTCTTCAGCCACTACTCTCCCAAGAATATTTGCAAACGCCAAAATCCATAAAGAAGGTGTGTCTTTAAGGTTAATGATCAACTTTGGCAGAGTACACTACTATAAAGCAGCCAAGATCATAAATAAGTGGATCACCCAAACTACTGGATATGGAAAGTATTCTGTCAAATCATCGTTTGATTTTGTTGAGAAATTGAAGAATGTACATCTAGAGCAGCACACAGGGATGACTGCGCTTGATGTAGCAAAGCTTTATGGATCAATTGATAGAGCCAAATCGATCATTGTGGTAAGAGAAGCACTCATTAATTATGGAATGGACCTTGAGTGGGTTAAGTTTATTGTTGCTTTGCTGGAATGTTTGAACCAAAATATTTATGCAGTTTTCAATAATGAATGTTATCATATGCTCAACGTTTGTCCGATGGGTCTCTCTATGAGCAGTATCATTGCCAGTCTTATGATGAACATGTATAAACAGATTATTGTACCTAGATATATAAACAATGGATTAGTTTTGTATGCAAGGTATGTGAATGATATCTTTATAGCTGCTCCAGAGGAAACCAGGGAGGATATTAAAGTGCACCTTATAACAGCATCAGGCCTTAACATAAATGTAAGTCAGGAAGAAGCATCAAACAGTATTAAATATTTGGACCTACAAGTAATGATTGAGGCAGATTGCTTTTATTATAAAATGAACATTAAGCCTATTAACATTGGATGCCATATACATTACTTATCAAATGCACCAGATATACATAAATTTCTGGCCTCAAATCATTTTTACATAGAAATAACTGTTTGAGTAGTTCTGAAGATGACAAAAGAAGCAACATTGAAATTGATAGAAATGAGCTCATTAAGGCACAATATAATCATTGAACCATTGATAATATAATTGAAAAATTTAAAAGAAGGCCCAATCATGTGGTTAAACAAGATAAACTGTGAAATTTGCTCCCATATATCCGAAATATTTATAAGAAAATGTGGATGATTTTTTTGCTCGGAGTTCTGTGTGTGTTTTTGTTCATCCCCTAATTTGAATAGGTGTTTAAACAATACCAAAGATTATATTCTTCCAGTGCAAGCACAGCAGGTGGTCTACAAAATTGCATGTAGCAGAAACAACTGCCAGGCTGCATATTATGGGGAGACAAAAGCATCTCTTCAAGTTAGAATATCACAACATGTGTATTCATATAATAGCACTTTAGCTGATTCATCCCACCTTTCAATTATTGTACAGCATGCAATGGCTGCAGGTCACTCGTGTAGACCTGTTGGATCTAGAGTATTATGTAGGGAGCAGAGTGAGTTGTCATCTTGGATGAGCATGCATTGAACAAAAGGGAGTCGTTTTACACCTTGTGAAAAAAATGGCAAGTGGAGGCACTCTGATTCTTATTTGCATATTCACCTAGTTTTGTTCGAATATTTGCATATCAGTATTGTAACGGTCAGAATAGTCTATCTCGCTAACACACTGCATAATTCAAACCCCAGACACTAAACTGAACATTCTAGGAGGGGTTGCCTTCTAGATATACTAAGTTCGAATCTAAAGTCCAAATTTCACAGCGCCACCTACGTGATAATGCATCTGATGCTACAATTAGTATAACCTTTTACCGGTGCCTGGTGGTCAGGGAGAAACAAAAGACTTTATACTAAGATAAGTTTGGGTGGCTAATTAACGTCTATGGATTTATAAAAGAAATGCAGAAAATATATATATATATATATATATATATATATATATATATATATATAGAGAGAGAGAGAGAGAGAGAGAGCGAGACAGTGATACGAATCAAATAAAATAAGAGATAAAATTTAGTTTTAAATAATTTCACACAATTTATTTATATAAATATATATATACCACCACTGTCTGCTTATATGAGACAGGGATGCGCATTAAATAATTGTTGGCATTTATATTTCAGTAATGACAAAAGATTTTAAAACAGAGTGATATATTCTATTCCTCGGGCTAATAGCGTTACGATAATGTGCTTTACAAGATAGGAACATGTGCAAGGTACTTTGAGTAAATAGACAAGTTTAAGACAATATTTGAAATTAAATGTTCTAAAATATTTATTGATTTCGAGAATAGTACGGACTAAAGCTTACTAAGCAAACGTGGGAATGGGATCAAAGCATTTATTTGAGAATAATAATAATAGATTTGTATTGGGAGGTCAGTATTGCTGATAGTGAATTTATAAAGTTGGAGGGTATGACTCATTTAAGTCACGGATGCTTTGTAAAATAAATATAAAATGAAACAATATTGAAGATCCGGAATAATTACGGAGGGCATCTCGCCACTAACCCATAGGAAAGCATTTTGATGAACAGCCGAAACTTAACAACTGTGTGACGATTGCATTTAATTCCCAGGGGTGTCATTTGGGACACCCTCTGCCTGGGAAACCGCAAGCGTGGAGAGAACGGCCTTAGCCGTGTAAAGAATCCTTGGAAAAATAAAACAAAGCGGTCTCAACAACCAATTCATGTACCAGCAATACGAGACTTGTGTATATAAAAACATACTAAATGGATTTTACTCAGATTAAAAGAAATGCTCAATCAAATTCCCCGAAATTCATTTAAGAGGGTCCGCACATTCTCGACGTCAATGATAAACTTTATAATGAAAGTAGAACATGGTAATGAAAATAGGAAAATGCATGCTTGCGGGTTTGAAAAGCAAGTATAGATTTATATACGCAATCATGCATTTGGGGACACATTTAAATCATTGACTTCACACATACTCTTATATTAGATTAAAATCAATAGCATGTAGATTTTAAACTATGTGATTATATTACATTAAAGAAAAGAATCGCCCTCGAACGAGTGATTTGCATGATAATAAAATTAGAAAATTATAAATTTAGAATATGCCTTAATAGCGGCATCTAATTTTCAATAGAGGGAATAGTTCACTCGGTCAAAGACGATTCTGACACATTAGCATAATAAAATAAAAGAAACCTTTATAAATAGAAAATATTAACCCAAGGATAGAGAGCAAAATGTTGAGTATATTTAAATACATGAAAGAAATACATAATGAAGTTGTGAAATATAAGAAAACAATGTTAAATAGCTATAGCATGTTAGTTAGTAATCACAAGAGCTCTTGGGTTATCTCTGGAAACGCATTTTCAGGTAGATGTTCAGCAGGTTTTATAATTCAGCAGCAAAATCTGGAATGTTCATATTTTGGCAGTTGCAGCAGCAGTTCAGGGATCCATGTGATGACTTCTGATGGTATGGAGCAGCAGCTGGCTATTTCGAGGGGATGTAGCCATCTTAACGCCTCTACTCGGACATGTCAAGGTTGGCAAATTATTAGAATTTTAGAACAACTCAGAAACCTTTAGACAACTCATAATTCTTTAAAAGCTTAGAATAACTCAGAAACCTTTTTACAACTCAGAATTCTTTAGAAGCTTAGAATGGAGATCAAAAGAAAACCATCCTTTTTATAGTAAAATTTAACAATAGACTTGCCCTGGAGCATACAAAATTATTGGACTTATCTGCTGTAATTAAATCTATCCGAATGTCTAAAGGAATTCAACATTAATTAATTTTTTTTGTTAACTTCCCCGTCGACATTCGAATTACAAACTATATTTAATTAAAATTACTGCTACTAATTAAAGAAAACTTAAGTGGACAGCTGCTGTTTTTAGATAAACTTATATAATTGAACTATTGTCCCTCATTTATTTTAACAGAAATATTTGGGATGATTTTAATTAAATAAAACGAAAATTATTTTATTTTAAATTGTAATATTTGAATCTATCTACTAAACTAATATTTACTAAATGAATTTTATTTTAAATCAAAATATATTACGATGGTAATATATTTGTAAATAGATCCAAACAAAATAACTAACAATTTATAATTTTGATATGTTTTAAAATGGATATCATAGTGTGTGCGCAATTACGACTTATATAACTTACTTTTAATAAATGTAAATGATGTGAACAAATACATAATTCATAATATTTTATTTCATTTAGGAATAAGTTATATATATATATATAATACAAGCATTGTGCTCGTGGTTTAAAATTAGGCAGGATTTTCTGTATATAAGTGTATTGCAGACACACTACGATAGATTGGGGTTTAAACTAAGGTATGAGGGTAGGAAGTAGGTGAGAAAGAGTGAAATGAAGATCTGCAAAGCAGACCTTACTGTTTCACATTCCCTTAGTGATGGAACAAAAAAAATTGTTAAAAAAAAGATCTTACAACAGGTGTCCACCTATGAAGCCTGTATAAAAAAAATTACAAGTTAACCCATAATGTACAGGATATAAATATAATGAAGAAACAAAACTGAATTATATACCCGGATCATATTAATAAATATACCATCTAGCGAACATTTTTTATTATCCCCCCCCTCTTTCAACAAAATTCTATTTAAAAAACTAATCGTTTAACACTGTTTATATCCGATCTCCTTTTTATATTATTCTGTGATGTGTCCACTTCTTTTTTTTTTTTTTGTTGTGTTTTTTTTTTTTTTTTTTTAAAAAAACTACTATAATCCTGGGTCTGGCAGGTGATATACAAGGGGTTTTAGACTCCTAGCATTATAAGTCCCTTTTATGGTCCCATTTTCCTCCAGTAAATATGCATTTGGGCCGCTTACCCATTTTATCACATATGGCCCCTGATACAGTGGGAAAAACTTCTTGTATTTACACTGATCTTGGCTACTGGGCTTTGGAGTTTTGACCCATACATGATCCCCAACTTGAAATTGGTAGGACCTTGTTTCCTTTAATTGTTTTTTTTTCCGCCCGGGCTTTCAGATGATGATGAACTGCTCGCTGGTCCTCTTCTCTGTCCACTTCTTGATCATCCTTGGGCAGGGGTATTTTAATTAATGGTTGCTCTGGCTTACCAAAATGAAGATGCATTGGTGTTAGCCTTGTAGCCTCATTAATGGTTCCATTAATATACTGAAAAATTTCTTCCGTTCGGTTGACCCAGCCCCGGTGGTTATCGTGGATGTATGTCCAAAACAGCCGGTTAATTTCCCACATGACCCTCTTGCAGGGGTTGGATTGGGGGTTTCTAATGGATGTCACACATGCCTGAGACCTTGGCTCTCTATCCAGGTCTGCCATTCTCATGAAGTGAAAGCTGAGCCATGATCTGAGAGTATTGCTTCGGGTTTGCCAATAGTCACAAATTGCTTGCACTGTAACACCCTAATTGCACTTTTTGAATCTGCCCTTATGACTGGGTAGGCCCATGCATACTTAGAAAATATGTCATAGGTGACAAAAAGGTACTGACATCTACGATAGGATGGTAGTGGCCCATAGTGGTTTACTGCTAATACCTTGTTGGGTCCCAATGGGATAATGGAGGTGGGGGTACCGCTGAAGATCTTATTTGAGGGTTTGCTTTTAGCGCAAGTATTACATTTCCAGAGGGTATGTAATATATCACTATACATCTGAGGCCAATGAAACTGTCGCCTCAGGGCTTCTTCGGTTTCTCTGGGACCATAATGTCCCACCAGGCTGTGCATATAAGTGATTAGTGGGCTTCTTAAATCAGGTGGTATGAGAATTTTCCACAATCAATTTTCAGTTTGTTGCAGCAAAAGTCCATATTGCAATCTGTATCTCCTTTTCCTCCTACCAGTGGTGCATCCTTGAGCAGGGTTCCCTAGCCTTTGAAATTCTTGCATTAAATCTCTGTACTGGGGCTGCTTTTCCAGCCAATACTGCAAATTCTTAAGTTTCTTTTCAATTTCCTGGTCCAACACGTTAGTCATGATTATTAATGGCTGGTCTGATATCATAGGGTTGCAAGGTTTAATTTCCACAGGGTGATGACTCAATACATCGGCCACAATATTTTCAGGGCCTGGACAATAAATTATCCTGTAGTGGAATTTCTGCAGTGACAAGCTTCATCGAATAAGGCGATCAATGTTTAGATAACTTTTATTTAGAAATTCCAAGCACCAGTGGTCCGTAATTATAATTACTTCCATTCCCAGCAATATCTGCTTGAATTTGCTGCATGCCCATACAATGGCTAAAGTCTCTTGTTCAGTGACCGTATAATTTTTTTCTGCACCTCTTAATGTACGGCTACTGAAGTACAAAACCTGATGTTGGCCTGCTTGATTAACCTGGAACAGTACAACACCTAGACCTTTCTTGCTGCTGTCAGTCTGCAAATAGAATGGGCGAGTGAAATCAGGATAACATAACATCACGGTCTGGAGGAAATTGTCCTTGATTTTCTTGAAATCTTGCTCATGCTGTTCACTCCATTCCCACCGACGGTGTTGCTTCAATAGTTCCAGTAATGTGGAGGTATCTTTTGCAAAGCCTGGATAGAACTTATGGTAGTAATTGCAGAGGCCTAAAAAGGATCTAATCTGCTTTCTATTGATAGGTCTTGGGAAGTTCTGGATTGCTTCTACCTTATCCGGATGGGTCTGAATTCCTTGTCCATTTATGATGTGTCCCAAAAAGGCAATTTCTTTTAGAGCAAAGTGACTCTTTTCTAGATTCACAGTAATATTTATTTGGTCACATTCAGAAAAGAACTGCTTCAGGTGCTCCAGGTGTTCCTGAGTGTTGCGCGATAAATGACCACATCATCGATATAGCACACTAATTTTTTTTAGATCTTCAGATAGAACTTAGTCCAATCACCTCATTAGTCCAGCACCACTGTTTATGAGCCCAAAAGGTACTCTCTTAAACAGATGTGTTTGCCCATTGTGATGGAAGGCCGTGTATTTCCTGTCTTGGGGGTGTAATATCATCTGCCAATAGCTAGCAGTTAAGTCTAATGTAGAAAAATATTCTTTGTAGATAATTTGAGAAAAACTTCCTGTACAGGTGGTGGGATATCCTGTTTCAGTATCATGATATTGTTGAGCATTCTGGCATCTAAACACAGTCTTATAGACCCATTTGTCTTTTTCACAACCACTAATGGGTTATTATATGGTGATGATCCTTTCTTAATTACCCCCCATGTAATCATCTGTTGGATCTGAGTGCTCACTTCATCTTGATATTGGAAAGGAATGGGGTATGTCCAGGCCTGGAAGTGGGTTTCCTCCTTCACATGAATCCGGAGGACATAACCTTTAATTTCTCCAGGGATTGGAGAGAATATTTGCCAACTTTCCATTAATAGTTGATGCAATTGGGACTGATTCTCGGTGGTTTCTAGTGACAATACTTTGACCTTATATTTGATGGTGCTTTCATCGATGCTGGCCTCCATACACTGAACTTGGAATCCAGGTAGGACATTGACCTCATTAAAATATATCTTCTCTTGCTGGACCATGATTGAATTTGTGGCATAGTCAAGGACACACTTATTTTGGGTCAGAAAATCGGATCCAATTATAACATCATGGACCAATCCTTTTATAACTAGGAAATTGTGCCGAATGGTTATTTTCCTGAAGATTATTTCTAACCATATTTAGTATGCTTCAGTCTTGGTTCTTTTTCCATTAGCCAGTTTCATCTGGATGAGACGGGATGGTAACCTGGGTTTACATATGCTCCGTTCTTCCATTCATAGCAACCATCCATTTGAAATGCAGGAAATCTGACTGCCAGTGTCAATGAGGGCAGGAAGTTCAATGGATCCCACTCCGATGTTTATTATTGGACACGGACCAATAGGAACTCCACAGGTGGGGTCCTCTTCTCGGATAACCATTGACATGGGGTTCATATCCCCTAAGAGGCTTCCTTTTGTTGGAGGATGAGCATTGTGGGGTTGTGCTAACACAGTTCTTTTGGGTCTCGTATTCCCTCCCATCATATTTTGTTCTGATTGACGGTGGGGATTCCATGGGCCATAGTTGATCATCATCAAAAATTCCGCCATGACTTCCACATCTTTGATCCTGCTGCTGACCATAAGCCATTGGACAGGTAATGGCATATTCAGTTGGATTGTATGGATGATGCAGAAATATGAAAACTTGAACGCGGTGAGTGATCTAAATCGGTTTACCAGGCAAATGAAAAATTGCATGCAAGTCTCTTTGATTGCTTCATATTTCTCCTGGCAAATCATATTTAGAAAAATGCTCTGCCGATCCTCACTCCAATAATACTTCAAGAATGTGTTAGAGTAATTGGCAAAGTCGCTCGGTTTTTTAGTCAACATGCCCCACCAATCTCGTGCATAACAATATAAGTAATGGCTAGTGATCACAGTCTGTTTGCGACAGTTCATCTTATACAGAGAAAAAAAATCCCGCAAGCTATCCAAGTGTGAGTGAGGATTTTCTCCTACTTCTACTCGAAATATCTGAATGGTGATTATTTTATCAATCTGGGTTTGAATCCTAAGGTCTGAAATTAATGTACTGCAGGCTGCATCTCTTGTACAATTGTTGACTTGAGAAATTGGTTGATTGCTGTCAAAGGGCTGACAGCTGTGATTTGTAGTTCTGTACTCTTTCCAGTTTTCTAGGTAGCATTCTTCAATATTAAGTTCGAGAGCCCTTTGGTTTTTTTTTACTTTGACAATTTCTTCGAGAAGCAGCCTGTTAAATGTTTTATACTCTTCTTCTTTTCTTCGGGCTTCCTATTCATGCTCTCTTGCCCTCTTTTCACTTCTCCTATACAATTCCTCAAGATATTTCCGATTGAAATCACCCTGGCTCATTTGCTGGACAGGTCTCATACTTATTGGAGGAGATTCAAGAAATCCAGATGGGTCCAGTTCTTGTTCATCATGGTTGTTCTCCATATTATCCATGGCCTTGGATGATTATTGTGATCGATGATGATGATTACTTTTTATTTTATCGCTAACTATATTAATATATCTTTAACACGATGTATAGCACTGATAAAGAAAATGTTTAAACTGTTTTGCGTTGAGCTTATTAAAACTAATACGGTAAAAAAATACTCTTATTATTTTTCCTTGTTTAATTCTCATCGATTATTATGTTTAATTACACTTTTATTAATGGCTAATAGACTATCTCCCTCTCGGTTCTGTTGGCCTAATTGCTGCTTTTATATTTATTACTTAAAACCCAAACTACTGCCCTTTTACTACTGCCAAAACTTCTCGCTTAAATCTGCTGCCAACATATATATTTTTAACTGCCCGTATATATAAAATCTATTAAATTCTACCTGTCAAAATATTTCGCTAAAATATATTTTTAAACTCAAGGAAATTTTATTTATATATGTTAACATTCGCTAGATCCGGGTATAATTATTTCGTTCCTTCTTATTTAAGATTCGCATACATATATTTTTTTATTTACACAATTATTGATCCGATTCACGTCTCATTATTTGGTCTAAGAAAAATTTACACTGTTGGAAAAAACAAATTACATACAAAAGAATTGAGCCTGGTGACAAAATTTATTTTCGAAGTAACTTCGTTTAGTGAAATTATCCTTGGGTGCCATGTCACCAGTTAAAAATATCCATAGACTGTTAGCTTCCCCAAAATTAATTTTAATAACTATTCCATTTAACTACGGGCACTCATTAAAACATTCACATTTTTTTTATTGATTACAACATTTGATTTATAATTATTTCTGAATTCCATACAATAGCTTATTATATCTAGGTCATTACCGTACAAAATTATCATTATGCTATATTGTATGTTGAGCTGATAAAACTTTATTTTGATAGAAAAATACAATATTGAAATCTTCATAGATTGTCACAATATTCACTTGGGACAATATTTAAGTAATTTACACTATGCGTACATAGCGTGATTTAAGTGAAGCAATAAATACAGATAATGCAGATGGCTCGTATCACACTATAGCATGTTTGGACAAGTTCTGATTATATAGAATAAGTAATTGAATGCCCGAGTCAAACAAAATATATGAAATATACATGCAAATAGATAATATAGAGTTTGAAAAATATTATATATCAAAATATAAAGGATTTGAGTGATTAAATGCGAGAACAAAATGCTAAAATTAAGCTACAGGGATGTGGGTGTTTAAATAATTAAGATCTTCAGGGATGTGGGTGTTTAAATATTCGATGCTCCACGTTTGGGCAAGCCATGGATCCGGAAAAAAATTTACTATGTAACGGTCAGAATCGTCTATCTAGCTAACACACTGCATAATTCAAACCGCAGACACTAAACTGAACATTCTAGGAGGGGTTGCCTTTTAGATATACTAAGTTCGAATCTAAAGTCCAAATTTCACAGCGCCACCTATGTGATAATGCATCTGATGCTACAACTAGTATAACCTTTTACTGGTGCCTGGTGGTCAGGGAGAAACAAAAGACTCTATACTAAGATAGGTTTGGGTGGCTAATTAACATCTATGGATTTATAAAAGAAATGCAGAAAATATATATATAGACCAAGGCAGTGATAGGAATCAAATAAAATAAGAGATAAAATTTAGTTTTAAATAATTTCACACAATTTATTTATATAAATATATATATAACACTACTGTCTGCTTATATGAGACAGGGACGCGCATTAAATAATTATTGGCATTTATATTTCAGTAATGACAAAAGATTTTAAAACAGAGAGATATATTCTATTCCTCGGGCTAATAGCATTACGATAATGTGCTTGACAAGATAGGAACATGTGCGAGGTGTTTTGAGTAAATAGACAAGTTTAAGACAATATTTGAAATTAAATGTTCTAAAATATTTATTGATTTCGAAAATAGTATGGACTAAAGCTTACTAAGCAAATGTGGGAATGGGATCAAAGCATTTATTTGAGAATAATAATAATAGATTTGTATTGGGAGGTCAGTAATGCTGATAGTGAATATATAAAGTTGGAGGGTGTGACTCGTTTAAGTCATGGATGCTTTGTAAAATAAATATAAAATGAAACAATATTGAAATCCGGAATAATTACGGAGGGCATCTCGCTGCTAACCCATAGGAAAGTATTTTGACGAACAGCCGAAACTTAGCGACTGTGTGATGATTGCGTTTAATTCCCAGGGGTGTCATTTGGGACACCCTCTGCCTGGGAAACCACAAGCGTGGAGAGAACGGCCTTAGCCGTGTAAAGAATCCTTGGAAAAATAAAACAAAGCAGTCTCAACAACCAATTCATGTACCAGTAATACGAGACTAGTGTATACAAAAACATACTAAATGGGTTTTACTCAGATTAAGAGAAATCCCAATCAAATTCCCCGAAATTCATTTAAGAGGGTCCGCACATTCTCGATGTCAATGATGAACTTTATAATGAAAGTAGAACACGGTAATGAAAATAGGAAAATGCATGCTTGCGGGTTTGAAAAGGAAGTATAGATTTATATACACAATCATGCATTTGGGGACACATTTAAATCATTGACTTCGCACATACTCTTATATTAGATTAAAATCAATAGCATGTAGATTTTAAACTATGTGATTATATTACATTAAAGAAAAGAATCGCCCTCGAACGAGTGATTTGCAAGATAATAAAATTGGAAAATTATAAATTTAAAATATGCCTTAATAGCGGCATTTTACTTTCAATAGAGGGAATAGTACACTCGGTCAAAGACGATTCTGACACATTAGCATAATAAAATAAAAGAAACCTTTATAAATAGAAAATATTAACCCAAGGCTAGAGAGCAAAATGTTGAGTATATTTAAATACATGAAAGAAATACATAATGAAGTTGTGAAATATAAGAAAACAATGTTAAATAGCTATAGCATGTTAGTTAGGAATCACAAGAGCTCTTGGGTTAATTTGGGTTACCTCTAGAAACGCATTTGCAGGTAGATGTTTGGCAGGTTTTATAATTCAGCAGCAAAATCGGGAATGTTCATATTTTGGCAGCGGCAGCAGCAGTTCAGGGATCCGTGTGATGACTTCTGATGGTATGGAGCAGCGGCTGGATATTCTGAGGGGACATAGCCATCTTAACGCCTCTACTCGGACATGTCAAGTTGGCAAATTATTAGAATTTTAGAACAACTCAGAAACCTTTAGACAACTCAGAATTCTTTAAAACCTTAGAATAACTCAGAAACCTTTTTACAACTCAGAATTCTTTAGAAGCTTAGAATGGAGAACAAAAGAAAACCATCCTTTTTATAGTAAAATTTAACAATAGACTTGCTCTGGAGTGTACAAAATTATTGGACTTATCTGCTGTAATTAAATCTATCCGAATGTCTAAAGGAATTCAACATTAATTAATTTCTTTTGTTAACTTCCCCATCGACATTCAAATTACAAACTAGATTTAATTAAAATTACTGCTACTAATTAAAGAAAACTTAAGTGGACAGCTGCTGTTTTTAGATAAACTTATATAATTAAACTATTGTCCCTCATTTATTTTAACAGAAATATTTGGGATGATTTTTATTAAATAAAACGAAAATTATTTTATTTAAAATTGTAATATTTGAATCTATCTACTAAACTAATATTTACTAAATGAATTTTATTTTAAATCAACATATATTACGATGGTAATATATTTGTAAATAGATCAAAACAAAATAACTAACAATTTATAATTTTGATATGTTTTAAAATGGATATCATAGTGTGTGTGCAATTACGACTTATATAACTTACTTTTAATAAATGTAAATTATGTGAACAAATACATAATTCATAATATTTTATTTTATTTGGGAATAAGTTATATATATAATACGAGCATTGTGCTCGTGGTTTAAAATTAGGCGAGATTTTCGGTATATAAGTGTATTGCAGACACACTACGATAGATTGGGGTTCAAACTAAGGTATGAGGGTAGGAAGTAGGTGAGAAAAGGTGAAACAAAGATCTTCAAAGCAGACCTTACTGTTTCAGTATATTGTTGGAATATGATAAGAGATTTTGTACTTCTTGATAATGAAGGGTAAGCCTTCGAAAACGTTCGGAGAAGTAATAAATTGTTGATATTAGTCATAGAATGATTCAAGATAATTTTTTTATAACATATCCTAATTATAATTTATAATTAATGTGTGCATATTTAATTCTAACATATTAAAGTTTTACATTTGTATCTATAACATGCATTTATTTTGTTTCACATAACTATTAGACATAAATTAATTTTATATAAAATTCATTTTTTAACATAATAATTGAACTTTTTATTTTTATACCATAAAGGAATTAGGAAAAAAAAAAACTGTAATAAAGTTTTATAAAATTTTAAAGATTACAATCATAAAGACACGTAACTAATCAATATATATATATATATATATATATATATATATATATATATATATATATATATATATATATATATATATATATATATATATATATATATATATAGAGAGAGAGAGAGAGAGAGAGAGAGAGAGAGAGAGAGAGAGGGGATTTTCGCTTAAATTATAAGATTATCTTTAGAAATTTGTATTGCTTCAATTGGAAAAGTATGACAGGATAAAATCCAATATACAACTTTGATTAGACTATGTTAAAATCAGGACAGTTTTCTAAATTCGAAGTCAAATTTAACATTAGAAACTATCAAATAAACAAAATAGTAGACCAAAATGTGTGAATATAGATATATTTGTGGTTAATAAATTGGTTTATAACATCATTATGAAACTTGTTTTATATATTACCTTTTATCAACAAGTTGATATTTATCACTTAACTATCAATTACTGTAAATGTCTCTGCGCCTGTTGTTAATAGACGTTACACTGTAGAACAAATATTTATTAGAAATCCCATTCCACAGAAAAACTACCATAAACACACTATTCTCTGATTACTCAAAATTATATTAGATGATTCTATAGCAGAGAAAAAGAAATGCTTTTATTTACTGTAGTAGACTGAAAGAAACAAGTAGTATTATGTTAATATTAACATCCCTAACCAAAATGGTATATTCAGTTGAAATATAATTGAAGCTACTAAAATATTACTTATTGATCTGATGTTTAATTTATATAACAATTCAATAATATTGCATTGGGCTCAAAACCATTGAGTTTTATAAATTTCAGATGGTTAGCTACATTTTTAGATTGGACTATTTCCAGATCTAATATGTGTGTTGAATGTCTTTAGAAAAGTTTAATTATTATTTAAATATTCCAAATACATTCAAATGTTAGTAATATCACAACACACAGTTTAGTATATGCATCAACTGTTAGTAATATAACAGCAAACCTGTTTGCTGTAATATTACTAACATTTGAATGTATTTGAAATATTTAAATAAAAATTAAACTTTTCTAAAGATAACCAACACACATATTAGATGGTGGAAATAGTCCAATATAAAAATCCAGCTATTACCCCATCATCACAAACCTACAGGAAAACATTCAGTTGGTTAGGTTCATATTTAAAAAAAGAGATAAGGGTTTTCAAGAGCTATTTGCATTGAATCCAATGTCCTAATTCATAATGGCAAAATAAAAAAGGTAGTCAATGAATGGTGTTTAATATATTTTACCACCATCTAGAAACTATTGAATACTCAAGGGTATAATAGATATTTTTTATAATAAAGTAATTATTTCCATAGCACCTGACACTATCACTAACATATGACACTCAATAAATATAATATGCTAAAATATTAGATAATCCATATAATAAATGTCTACTCCAGTGCAATATTATTCTTAGATAGTCACAATAGTAATTCTTAATTGAAATCTAATTAGCTTAAAATTAACAACACAAATAAATCATCAGATAAGCTGTTTTTTTAAATGCAAGTTGTTCAGTGATACTATTGAGTAAAAAAAATGATTGTTAATCAGACATAATTTAAAGCATATGATATTTAACACGAATACAACTTACATTTGACAAATATAATGGACTTGATAATAATAGAACAATAAAAAAATATTGATCGTTCTTGCAATCTAAAACAATTGTTTTTGATACTTTACATACTTTAATAATGACTGAAAAGAAAATGAACATGTCTGATCTAGGTTACACATTAAATTATTTTTACAGCGCTATGTGAATATATATTGCACTTGTGTGGGTTTGTGTTCGTGTGTGTGAGTGCATACAGATGCATTCATACAATTTGATTCAATATTTATGAAATTTATCTGATAGTGAAATTCGTCTGGCTGCATTCATGAACTATAAAATTTATTAAAATATCATGTGATATATAATTCAATGACAGTTGATTTTCTAAAAGCAATGATAAAAACGAAGTTAAACTTATATTTTTATTTTATATCTAACAAATCTATAATATATTGAAGCTGTAACTTTTGATTTTATAAACTGATGCCTATTGGGCATATCTTTTTTTTTAAATTGATGAAGATGTAGAAATATTTTAAAATATTATGAGTGAAATAGCTGCACCTCCACATTAAAAAAAAATACATAGAGATATAAATTATTACTGATCAAATCTATTTCTATCAAATGTAAAATGTAATTTTAAAAGTTGTAATTTATTTTATGTACTTTTTCCCAATATTATCTTTCAAATTATATATATATATATATATATATATATATAATTTGATAATATTATAAAGCATTATATATATATATATATATATATATATATATATATAATGCTTTATAATAACAAAAAGTGAACGCAATCATATGTATGTACAAATGAATATTGATCTAATATAGGTTGGCATAATAAAAAGATAATTAATTTTTGTCTGAATCTAGTAAAAAGAAAAATAAAGAATATGTGTAATGTGATTAAAAATAACATTCAGATATAAATACTTTACAATGACAGTTATTCTGTCACATTGCCAAAGATATTGGCCTCATTAAATTTTGACACTATATATTGTACCGGTAAAAATCACCATGCTTATATATATATATATATATATCTGTCTGTATATATATATATATATATGTGTGTGTGTGTGTGTAATGAAACAGTAAGCAATGTTACGGTAATTTTTAAAACAAGTAGATTGAAATGGATTTGAACCTGGATACCAAATATATACAATCAAAGTTATGCATATATACTATATATGAAATCTCAAGATGTCCACCTTAAATTTTGGTTTAAATAAATAGCAAATTGAATAATTGATAAAATTCATATTAAAATTTTAATTCAAATATATAATAATATTAACCAAATGTGATGATGATTTATAGTTTACAAATTCAAGTACTCCCAAAAGTATTTAATTTGTTTTCATTTTCAGTAAAAATACATTAAAGGGTACCAAACCTTCTTAAAAAAAGCTTATTATTAAAAAAGTTTATATATATATATATATATATATTAATTCTAATATTTTCATGGATAAAAGATATATATATAAAACTATATATATATATATATATATATATTAATTCTAATATTTTCATGGATAAAAGATGACATATTATTATTACTATTTGTGGGATATTCCATGTAGTGAAAAAGCTAAATGCTGACATTTCAGTACACTATCAAGTACCTTCCTCAGAGCATTCTTTCTCAAATCATAAGAATGCACATGAGATTTAAAACCATTTTTATCATTTTCTTCCTCCTCATAATTAAATTCTATTGGTTGAGAAGTTTTAAAATTTATTTTCTCTTCCAATAGCTTCTTCCAAACGTTGTTAATCTTCTTTAATTCACACCTTTTATTTATGCTCTTGGGCCTTTTAAAAATCTCTATAGCTTCTCTTAGCAATCTCTGGTCATATTGTTCAATTTTTGCTAAAATATTTGTTTTTTCAAAATTGATATCATGATTTGTTAATTTTATATGAGAATAAATAGCTGAAGAATTGGATTTTTCTCTCACTGCCAGAATGTGTTCTTCCTTTCTAATATTTATTCTACGATTAGTTTGTCCTATATATGTATGTGGACAGATCCTACATGGAATTTCATATACACCATGACACTCCAAAGCAATTTTATCTTTAGGAAGTGGAAATATTTCACTAATTTTTTTTATAAGTAGTGTAAATTGTGTGAATATTATTATTCTTTAAAATGTTACCAATTCTATCAGTTACTCCTTTTATATATGGCAAAATTGTCTTAATTTTTGATGTATCAAAATCGTTTTTCTTTTGATATGTATAAGCCCTATTAATAATGTTGTAATTAAAACCATTATGAAGAAGCATTTTATTAGTAGCAAAAAAGTCCCGGTGAAAATGGCTATCATCAGAAAGTCTCTTTTTTCTATCCAATAATGTCTTTGCCACAAAAAATAGTTGTGCAGGATGGTGATGAGAGGAAAAATGCAGATATCTCCCAGTGTGTGTTGGTTTTTTATATATACCATGGGATAAAGAACCATCTTCCCTTCTTTCAATCAAAACATCTAAAAAAGGTAAATGATTATTATTTTCTATCTCCATGGTAAATTTAATATCCCGCAAACCTCCAGTGGATTGCATGATTTACAGAGCTGTGGATATTAAGTAGCATAGGATTGTAAAAAGTATATATTTGGATTGAGTTACAAATAGAAACAAACTAAATGGATTAATAAAGTAGGTAGTATTAATAATGAATAAATAAAATGGTTGCTTATATAGTTCCAACTATCAACACATACACAAAAAAATATTGTACCAAAAAAAAATATTTTAAGAAAAACGTTGAATAATGATGATTAAATAATAATAAATTTAAAATATAAAAATTACTCTACCTCTATCAAAAAATACATAAAGGAGGCAACAATAACTCTCTTTAAAAAAACATTGCATGATCCAGTAGTGTTGAAATTTATTGCAGATTAACAACATCGTCAAACATCATAAATTTATTTTATAAATAAAGACATTTTTTATTACATATATAAATTATTCAACCTTAATCACATCAATTTACACCGGAACTCTTATTTGAAGCTCAGATTACTGGACTGAAATATTTTTTTCTTTTGTTTTATAGAGAGGTGATTAATACAAAAGAAGATACATAATGTTTAAAAGTCTTAAAAATACTAATAAGAGTATTGCAATACAATGACATTTCTAAATTATAAATGTAGTGACTATCAAATAATTACTACTTTATTATTATCATTATCATTTGTCATCTATCAAAAACCATGTTTTTTTTTACATCAGTTCATAATTGTCCACCATGACATCAAACACTTTCTTTTTTCATTTTAGACTGCTTATAAGTTTTTTTGATACTTTTTAATTTCTTTTCCACACAATCTCAATTTTTTTCAACATGCACTTAGGCTATGTATTTTAATTGATAATTATCTTTAAAACATTTATTGTTTACTCTCAGCAGTATTTCTATGTTAAATCTACACTTGATATGGTCTTGCAAATTTATTTGCAGAATTTTTCAATATTTTTTATTTCTCCAAATATCAGAACTTTATAAAAGTAAACCTCAGAAAAACTTTTTATAATCCATAGAAAAATTTTCTATCGCACATGTCTAAATATATAAATATAAATATTTTATAGTGGATTATTACATTTCATTAATTTACTGCTTTCAATATAAATACATCGATTTTTATTCCAAGCTTTTACAAATAATAATATCCCTTGCCCCCAAAGAAATTGTACGGCAACATATTATGGAGAGACCAAAACTAACATTGCCACCATAGTAGCTCAACATCGATACCTTTACAATAAAACCAAAACAAAGTATGAAGGTAATTTGATTTTTGTCAAACACGAAAGAAACTCTGGATATGCTTTTCTACCTACCACAGCCAGTGTCATTTGCTCTGAAACAAATGACACCAAACCTAATGTTAGGGAAGCTTACTTCATTGCAGCTGATCCATCGGCAATCAACAGAAGAGAGGCCTGCTATTCCCTATCTCATAAATGGTCCACATAACATCTGTACATAAATTTGCATAAAATTTGCATAGTTTTACAGTTATTAACAGAATAACTCGCCATGAATATGGGATTGTAGACTGTCCTGAAAGTGCTTGGCAGTAAAAATTTTGACAATTTATTAATAGCTTCATTACCTGTGCACAGAGCACACACACACACACACACACACACACACACATATATATATATATATATATATATATATATATATATGTGTATATATATATATATATTTATTTAAGTGTTAATGAAGTAAAATCTTAACTATTTCATATTTAGGTAATTTCATTATTGTGTTCTATCATATTTCCCATTTTCAAAAAAAATAACCTAATGAAAATAACATTCTTATCCCAGAATTATTTCCAATCTCATTAAAACACTCATTTAGCAATTTAACTGATAGTAAAGAAAACATTATATACAAACACAAATACATTACCTTTTATCATATTATATTTAAATTTACATGTCATCTTTCTTTGATCAACATTTATATTCTAATAATAATAATAATAATAATAATAATAATAATAATAATAATAATAATAATAATAATAATAATAATAATAATAATAATAATAATAATAATAATAATAATAATAATAATAATAATAATAATAATAATAATAATAATAATAATAATAATAATAATAATAATAATAATAATAATAATAATAATAATAATAATAATAATAATAATAATAATAATAATAATAATAATGATGATGATGATGATGATGATGATGATGATGATGATGATGATGATGATGATGATGATGATGATGATGATGATGATGATGATAATAATAATAATGATGATGATGATGATGATAATAATAATATTTTTCATTTAATATAAGAAATATTTTTTTAATAAAAAAGATAATTGTTTTACTTTGACATGATATATTTATAGAATCATTGAGGAAATTATTTTTAAGTTATAGAAATATATATTATTAAAATAAATATTTATAAAATGCGGTAATAGAAAAGAGGTACTAAATAATTAAACAACCTTCAAAAATCAAACTTCAAAGATAATTTTGATTAATTTAATATCATGTGGTTCTTAAAAGTGTCTCTACATATTCAGAAATAGATAGCATATTCTGCAGAAGACATGGTTTTGAAAATAGCAACTATTTTTTGATATATATATTGACTATTTAATTTCAAAATATTTTTATAGTCTTATAATATTTGCAATATAGGTTACAGTGTGAATTCTAATAAAATTTTAAAGCCAAAATTGTGGATGGTTTAATTCAAAATATGGAAAAAATTACATTCTCTAAACATTCCATGATTAGTGCAGTTTTAAAAATTGTTGTATGTTATTATTTTACTTGATTTTCTAAAGCTCTGACTAGTTAAATAATTTATTCACATTGCTATAATTTGAGCTACAACTATGAATGCTACTACTGCTTTTACATCTTTGACACCATACACTTTAGATAAATATATAAATTATTATTACTAGGCATACATTAGGCTAAAGATTGTAATGTTATTCTTATCCCATATATAAACATTACATCTAGTTAAGATTAATATATACTTAAATGTTTATTTTTAAATATAAACAAATACACAATAACATAAATTTAAAAAAGTTAATGATTTACCTTTAAATTTGTGTATTTAATATAAATTGGGTTAAAAGAATGGTATATTTCTTTGCTCTACTGCCCTATTGTTTTATTACTACATTAAAATTAAATCAAAGAATTTAAATAATATTCTCAAATGCAGATATTATTATTAGCTCAAATGTTTGAATTATACTTACAATTCCAAAATATTACAATCACTGCTACAAATTAAATATTTTAATTTAATGAATGTTAAAAAACCAAACATAATTTTGTTTAAAAAATATTTATAAACCAGTTAATATAAAACAAAACTTTGAGAGAAACAAAATGTAAATATTTTGTATGAGCTAAATGATAGCACAGAATACAATAATAAACTTTATAATGAAGATCTTTTATCAATGATTCAATATTATTTTAAGAAAGGCTAAGTAACAAGACTCATCAGTAGTAAAATATACTGGGCAACTACATAAAGCAGGGAATAGTAGAAAAAGATAATATTTAAATTGTTATCTTGTCTTATTAATAAGATAATTTTATATGGAATTATGTGGAAGAATGTTCTACAATTGAAATAAACAATTTTAAAAATAGGGAGAGAGATAATTTATATTATTTAAATGGGTTAATTATCAGTGCACAATTTTATTCTATCAATTTCATTTCTTTACTTAACATATGATATGATCAAATGAATTAAATAAAAACTGTATAAATTATTAATTGCTGACAAAAATGGTCACACTTGTATTTATAATGGAAAAAAAAAGTTAAATAATTTTATTAAGAATGTAAATCAATAAAACATAAAAATAAGAGATAATTATGTAAACGACTATAGAAACATATACAGAAGATTAATGTATAGAAACATATACAGAAGATTAACCTAAAATTTAAGATGCAAAGAACAAATATTATTTGCATAGAAAACAATACCTAGTCTTTGATGAGCCAACACCAAATTCTACTAGTCAGTAAGCAACTGTTCTTTGTAAGACAATGTTTATTTGTTATTTCCAATAGGCCTTCATATTTACTTGGTCATTGAACTATCTGCCTCTTATAATGTCCAATGTTCAAGTTTTGCCATTTTAGAAAAATATTTTTGTTCTAGTTATTTATTTAAATGTAAATAATGTTATTGTTTTTCAAATTTTATCAGAAACAGCATAAAAATTTGAAAATGATAATAATTTTTAACTATTCTATTTCATATCTTGCAATGCAATTTGGAAAATAAGTTAATGCACAACACAATAATATTATAATGTTCTTTAGCTGCTTTTATCTACAGATTAATTAATTTTAGGGGATTCTGCAAAAAAAATAACTGAAGCAGAAAAATGATAAAACTTTTTTGGATTTAGACATGCATGACATTTAATAATTTTTATTAGTCATTCAAAAGATTAGAGATTATTTATTTAATGAATAATCTTTCTGTAGTGTAATTTTTACTACACAACTCTCAAACACAAAACATTATGCAGGATTATTGTGTGCATGTATATTTACCATTTAGCAAAAAAACATTTAAACTGATTATGATGGTTATTGTTTTTTTTATGTTGAAAAAAATATTTTTCTATAAAATTGACTTTGGGGAATTTAAACAGAAAAATGGGATCAAAAATTAAAATTGAAAATACAAAGAATAAAAAGTATTCTTGATATAATAAAAAAAAACAGAATGCATTAAACACCCTAAATACATAATATATAATTTTAATTTTCCTTCTATAACAGTTAATAGATTACATAAAATTGGATATCTTAAAACCCCTACTACCACGGATGTTATTTTTAAGAAATCATTACTTTTAAATTGTCTGTTTCTTAATTTGCAAAAAAAAACAAAAAACATTTTTTTAGAAAAAATAAATTTATTATATATCAAATTGTATGCATTCTGATATAAGTATATTTCTAACATAGAATGATAATTAAAGTGAAGTTAATTAAGGCTTTGGCTATTTGAGCACATTAAGTGATTGTATGCACTTGTCGGATGATGTGTAAGGCAGACCTATATGTCTGGATGAATAAACTGCCACAGTCAACTGGAACTATGAATAGACTGTTAATTTTTCAAGGACTTATTTGTAATTTCTAACTAAAACAGATAATAAAACTAACAATGCATGTTATAACCTGGACATGGTTACATAGTATATTGAATTAATGTTTTTTTTTTCATTTCCTGTTCATTTATTATTGGAATATTTATATAGTCATCTGTCTCACTGAAAAAATATTTTAAACATAAAATCCGGTGATCAGATATATCAAAATTATGAAAAATTTGAAAAATAAAGTACCCATTTTATGAAGTGTTATATCTCCGAATTTTAATTAAATGCATTGATTTCCATGCATGTTTCTCAAAAAATCTTATCAGATTTCTAGTAAATGAAGTGAAAATTAAATAACCTCAGGCACTAAACGTGGTTGCTATGACATTTCTACTCAATACTAACTGCCATGTACTGATTTTTATATTGTGTTGTACAAAACTCTGTTCACTGTTTAATAAATTAAATCATAATTTTGATCCACTGAGTAGAAAATGATAATGTCATTAGACAACATAAACAAACATGCAAACCAATGAAAATAATGATTGAATTAACATAATCTTTTTTTCTATAAAATGAAACAGGTTGTCTTGTGGTTTCCTTAACCTGTGCATACATCTAATATAAGCTCAAGAATAGGTATTCACCTAGAGGTCACTACATTTTCTAGTCATTGGTTTCTGAATCTGTCAAATTTTTATGTGAAATTATGCATTGTCTGTGCATATTATTAACATTTAATAAAGCACTTAAAATAACAATACAAATTTGCCTCTCAATATTAAATGGTAATAAGGAGAAGATACTTTGATCTGATATATTATGTTTTCATAAGTAACCTAGAGCAACGAAAGCCTTGCAGTTGTATTTATTATTAATAACTCAAATTAAATCTCTTGAAAAACTGAATACAATTTAATCAAATTTATATAGTTAGTTTTGAGGTCTTCCTTGATAACATAATATCATTTTTTTATTTAAACATCTAAAGATAGAACAATGTCTTAGATTATAGGATGGTATTGAAGCATCTAAACTTGAGATGCATCATTCTCTCTAATTCTCTATTACAGGCCTCATAAATACAAAGAGGAAAAATTTTCTCCACAAAAACTTGAAATTGTACAAATTCAAGTCAGATCAGAGAAAAAACATTGAGGTATACATGAAAGATCATGTGATTACTAGACAGGTATAATCCTAAAAAAAAATTCACTAATTATTAATTTCTATATCAATCCTATGTAACCAGTAAATCTCCAATATAAAGACAAAAATGGACTAGTCTCTCTTATGTGTCTAAAATTATGCAAAAATTAAGAAAAATGTGTATCAATATATATAAAATCAGTTTTGTCATCTTCATCATGAAATAAATTGTTAAACAACTCAAAAGATAAAACAACTAGAGAGTCTGCACACAAAGTAATGTAGAAAATGGTGGGTAATGATTCAAATTGCTCAAAAGTTACTATGGAGAAATGAAAGATAATCTGTCCAAATGACTCACTCAGCACAATCATTATACAATCAGACCAAGAGAGAGAGAGAGAGAGAGAGAGAGAGAGAGAGAGAGAGAGAGAGAGAGAGAGAGAGAGAGAGAGAGAGAGAGAGAGAGAGAGAGAATGGATGCTCATCGATATTTTTGTATCAAAAAATGCCCTCAGATCACAACTTCAATCTTTCAAATAACTGACATAGTTTGGTTTGAGAGAGAAAACATAAAGAGAAACGTGAAGGATGTATTATCCATTGCCAAAGATATGCACACTATAACTAGGAACCCATTCTCTAAAAAAATGGTATCTGTATCTTGCTTTACATTTATTGGAATGTTAATTAATTATTGCTAATTGTATTAACAATAATCTAAACAACTTAAAAATGGGAAATTAGCAAGCTTTAATTATATATTAGTATGACATGTTTAATATTGAAAGCACTTAGCTGAATAAAATAAATGTGTGTAACATTGCAAAACCTGTTCTATTTTTAAATTTCTAAACATTTATTAATTTATTATAGGACAATGTAAAAAAAAAACATACAAACTAAAGAATAAAATGAATTAATTAGCATATTCTTTGTAGTCTATTTTTTCTAATTTAGAAAAAAAAAAACAGTCTTTCTCATAATTCCTTTGATCAGTGGAGATATGATAGTCTATAAACTCAAGAATAGGTATGTAAATCACAATAAAATCTTATCTTATAACCATGGTTTTCCAAACTGTAAATGTATTGCACACAAAATCTATGAATGTTATAAAAAGTTAACAATTGTCTATGTATATTATTAATGTGAATAAAGCACTTAAAATATTAGCACAAATTTTTCTTTCAATACATAATAATTAACTAATAGTCAATCAATATGAGATACATTTGACCAGATACATCATATGTTTTTATAAGCAGTTGAATACAGTGGAGTTAATTAGTAAATACTCATTATAGCATGGTCATGCACTTCTTGTTAAATAAGGGTTGAAATGTTAACTATTGAAGAATTCATTCCAACATGCTCAGAAGCCTGACAGAAATATGAGAATAGATGGAATTTTTATAGGGTTGTTAATAAATTAAAATCTGCAATAAGTAGATTGTACATGTGATATCTGATATCAGATACTTGGCATGTTTTCATTTCACAAATATCACTGCTACATGATTCTAAACTTATATTTGATAAGGCCAAATAATTTCTAATTGCCTATTTTATATCAACCCCTCCCCTTATAATAATGTATAAATATAAATTCTATTTACACAATCATGAAACTAATGAAAAAGCAGCTAACTATAAATCTGAATTATCAAAATTGGCCTTGACTTGTGATTTTAAAACATTCTTAGTGGAAGCAATACTAAATCCATTTGTATGTGGTTTAAAAGATCATACATTAAAATACAGATTACTGGCAAACTGCATTACTACTTTCAGTACTGTAGTATTTCGTGTAATCATTAGAAACAAAACAATTTATCTGCACATTTGATGAGTACAGATGCAGGGATAAAATTGGCATAACAAAATCAAGAAATGACCAGCAGCTGTAAATGAACCAAAATTGTTTTCCACTACAATAAAAGTCATTTAGCCAATCTCTTTCTGTATATTAATGGTAGTTGATATTTTTATAAATGTACAGCACAGATTGAAGCTATCTGTCTCAAAAAAAGGCTAAACAGTGATAACGGTTCATCTAATAAATGAAATTATCATTCAAGTTACAAAAATAAATATAAATGTTCTTAAGAGATAAAATGAATTGTCAGCTTTTAAACGAGCTATTTATTATTAGTGATACTTCTGTGGAATGGATATGGGCTCAAATTGATTCTGTTTCAATTATCGCCATTCTTTCAAATAAATTTTAGGCAAGTTTAACTAGAAATTAAATGCCAATTTAAAGTCCAGCCAAAAATTAATCTCTAACTATAAGAGTTTGCATAGGAAATTTGTAAGGAGGTTCAAGTCTATATCCAGATAGAATTTGTATATTTAAAACTGCCAAAAATTGTTTATTCAAAAACGGTAATTTAATGGGTAAAAACTAGTTCAAATAATCTACTCATTGATTAAATTGAATCAAATAAGCCTATTAATAAATATGATCAATTTACAAAATAGCAAACACATAAATAATGAAACAATAGCACACTACAGTCATCTGGCCAAGGATATCAACTTCTGTTTAAATTTATAAGCAAAATTTAGCAATTAGCAAACTATAATATGTACATAATGATTTTGGGGATTAAAAGGCATGAGCTATCAATTGATAATCAATTTATATATTAAGAGTTGATAGAACCATAGTACTAATGAGAAGCAGCAAACAGAAAACAGATCTTAAAATTGTTGCATTATGATCATTGTGGATATGGATTAATGATGACAAATATATTCACTAGACCTGTATTTGATGTCAAAATAATACTCTGATGTACAATTTGAGATTTGCTGAATCTAGCAATGCAAAATAAATCAAAGCACACCAGTTAAAATGATAGATAATCATTGGTGATAGGCACTAGACTCTAGGAAAGGATACATTTAAATCATGTTGGACTTTGGAAAGATAATAAATATTCTTATCATGGTTGATACCTGTACTAAATGGTTAGAATACTATACTCAACTACAAGACCTCAATCACAATTGTGTTTTAAAAAAATATTTGGATATCATGGTCATTCTTTAATCATTGTTACTAGTAACACATTGGACTTTATATCTAATCATTTCAACAGTTACTGTTAAAATCATGGAATCAGTCATATAGTGGAACTATGATTCAACACAATAAAAATGGACAAGAAAAACACTTAATATAAGAGGTTAAAAAAATTCCAGAAAAACATCAAATAATTAAGGTTATTACATAGCTAGAATATTATTAATCATGCATACACCAAAAACTTCTGTACTTTATAAAAGTCAAGCCAAAATGTTAATAAATCATAGTTTTAAATAAAAATAACTAATCTCAAACCTAAACTTATGACCAAAAAAAACTTGCAAAAATATAACCACTATAAAATTAGTGCAAATTGATAGAAAAGTTTTATGCCATAAATAACCTGGATCATGGAACACCAACTATAATTATATATAGAAAGGGGTAACACCTCCTAGTAATAAAAACACCTGAGAAACAAAATTCATACAGAAGATAAGAATTAATTGAGAGGTTATTTTAGCCAGACAAAAATTTCTAGCTATGAATGGGACAGTGAGATTTTATAAAGGAGCAAATAGATATGCTGATAAAAGTTTGAGAGGTTGGAAACCATGAATCACCTCAGACATGTTATAAGATATAATTATCTGCCATAATGCAACAACAGAAGAAAACCTTATCATTATTAAAGAAAACAATCAAAAAGTAAAAGAATTCCAACACACATTAGAGTATGATATAACAAAATAATGGACATATTTCATTTAGGTAGAGAAAAATTTATGCTAGCACCTCTTCAATCTATAAAATGTAAACTCAACATTTGGATACATTGAGCAAGATATGACATACATTAAAATGGAAATAATGAATGAATTAACATATTCCTCACTGTGGCATATGTCAATTCTTCTTTAGAAAAAAAAACTGCTGTCTCAATGTTCTTTTGATTTATGGGTGGTGCTGTTTACACACACAAAAAGTGGTGAACAGCTTAGAAGATCACTTATGTTCTTATCATTGATTTTCAAACCTGTCAGTATATAGTAAGTAAACTCTATGGTCTGTGTAAATTATCAATATATAACAAACCATTTAAAATAAAACACAAATTTGTCTTTTTATAACATAACATAAACTATTAGAGCTATAGCAATAGGAAGATATTGTTTTTTTTTCAGCATCTTAAGTCAAACTTTGTATTTGACACACATATCACTGATATTCAATGTTAAATGGGTGTATTTTATATATTTGATCTTCAGTATAGTGTTAAGATCATATATACAAATTTAATACAGAAATATTAATATAATATTTGTTATGTAAAATATATATAATCCTGAATAAGAATAAAATAATAATTTAAATACTTTTGCATAAATTTTATTAATGATATCATTGTAATTATTTCTAATTTTTTGTATTAGACATTAAAGTTAGTAATCCATTTGCTGGTCATTATTTAATGACTATTCCAGACTCAAGCTCTAGATCATAGACATTACAAATTGATATTACAACCACTATATATTAAGGCCACTTTAAAAGCAAAAAGGGCAAAAATAACATTTACATTTTGCATAATATGATAAATATGCATATATTACACAAATACAGTAATAAATTTAAGTCTAACACTTTATTATTTGCTAAACCAGGCTTTTGACACAGACTATCTTTGTCAAAGCATGTTTGGCACTATAATCCTCTTTATGTCCTTCTCTTTGAATCCTGGAATAATATGTATGAATCTGGCCACACATTTCTGGGCACCAAATCTGCCTTTATGTTACCTATCATACTCTCATTATCAAGACTATAAGCATAAAGAAAAAAGGGTAAACTAATGAAATGATTCCTGTATTGAATAAAATGAGCATGAAACTATAGATCTAAAGAAGATCACAAGGTGATTAATAAAGATAATAACTTCTGGTCAAATCAGCTTTAAAATCCCCACAAACAAAATCTGATGAGTTAAATTTGATATTCAGCAAACTAATAATTAACTAATAATTTATATCTCTGGAATGATTATGAAATTAAACTTATAAATGAAATGATAAGTAAATTATGATGTAGATGATTAAATGAATTCTGAAAAGAAGTAATAATTAAATAGTAGATTGAAATGTCTAAGAATGAAGAGAAAAGAATGAAGATGTTTGAGAATAATGAATGATTAAGGTAATGATGGAAGAAGGGTTAATGAATAGTTAAAATGATAAAGAATAAAAGTTAATGTATGATTAATTAATTCTGATAATGAATTAATGTCAAATGAGAATGAATAAATAAAGGAGCATGAACAATGCTGATGGTGGAGACTGAAATCTTAGATTATAAACAAATATTGTATTAAATGGTAAAAAGATAAGCTAAACAAAATTAGGGATTTCAGGCTTGCCACAACCAGAGTATTTATCATACAGTCAAAACAAACCATACATTTTTGTGACCAAAGTAGTAATTTCCACCTTAAAGTTTGGTTGATTTTCCTAAAACAGTGAAAGTAAACTATTTTCAAGTCTATTTATAATGAATAACTAGATATAAAATTTATTATAAATTTAATTTCTAGCTTGAAACTTAACAACTAATTCTTCTCAGGGTTCAAACACTCAAAAATCATTATACAAAATATACTTGGGTCAGTGAGAGGGATTTTACAACTACCCGAATAGAATGCACAAAACAGCTTTCAATATAAACTCAAATTAACAACTATATTTAGCAGTTACACATAAACTTTATGAAGTCAATAACTCTTATAACTTTAATATTTAAAAAAATAGGAATAACTTTTTAATAAATAAACACAATAACTTACCAAATTCCTTTTCCCAAATAATTATAAACCATGTGATCAAGATCAGTGAATGATAGCTCTGTGGATTCAACTAAACCAATTAAATCAATATTATATTTATCTTTCAATATATTACTTAAAATAATATGTACTATAGGTTTCTACCATTTTAATTGCTACATGATGATGCATTATATGTACTCCTAAGCTATTGGTCTTAACCCAAATTATTTTGGTATCATAACCAATAGTTAAATGTATTATATTGGCCAATGATGATTTCAATATAAAATCTTCTGATATGTTGATAGCAATAACAATAATAATGTGTATATGGTGATTAGCAATAAGACTACAGACAACCAAATAAATTCTTAACACAACAAGATTTATTTACAATATTTACAAATTTTAATTTAGAGATATAGTATGAAATAAACCAATATATTGAATTAAACTCCAGGATGGCAAACACTTGGTATCACATTGAATATATTCTTAGTCAATATGATCAACTTATGCAATAAAATTCAAAGCATCACTTACTACTGTTTAGCCTATCTTAAAAAATAATGAAACCTTATTTAAGCTGAACTAGCACTTAAATTACAAAAACAACAGGGTATTTAGGACTTTAGGGTATGCACAAATTTTAAATTTAGAATTGAAAAGTTATAAGGTGGTGCATTATACTAAAGCCATTTCTTTTATCAGAATATGATAAGGGTAATTATCATATTCTGCACAATTAATAATTGATTTAAATTTGAGACAAATAAGTTTAGTGTATTAAAACAGGAACAGACATCAAAAGTCAAATACATACATTTCACTAAAACATTATCTATGTCCACAACCTAATCGCTGAATAGTTAACTGATCTTAACAATCTATTGGCAAATCACTACTTAATGAAGATCAATCCATACTGCCCACATGTATCTCTTGCTCTTACATCTTTAAGTTCTACAATTACAAGTAGGTTTTGGGTTTGGTCTGTCTATAAACTGATTAAGATCCTACATTATAAAACACTATTATAATTAGGCAAACACTATAGCTAGATTAGTGTTCCTTAATCTAACATCATCTTATCATTGACATTGAATTTTGAACTACTATACCTCACCATACACGGTGGAAAACTAACTCTTTAACCTCATGAGGGGTTAAACAATAAAGAGGGAGGCTCTATAAAACAACATTATAGTTGTATAATAATATGGCTAATTCTTATACCTCTCTAAAGGTATGCACATGTGGGCTTAGCCACTTCATGGAAATAGAATTCAAACCATTGATATCTTTTCTTTTAGGATTAATTATGCTAACTAAGCATTCATTTTACTCAGCCTCTACCCTACTATCCTCTCATGTAATCAGCAATGGGTGATTCTGCATCAGCCCATGCTCAATATTAATATTAATCTATTTGATGCCATTATATATAGCATATACCTAGCAGCTAAAAGCTATTACAAATCATTCTCAATACTATAGCAAGGTAAAACAACACCAACAATAAAAGTGGAAATATAAATATTCCATTTGACAATGTAGAAACTATGAATGCATTAATAGACAAACCAAAAGTATATGTCAAATAAATCATTAATTATTTTAAAATAACCAACTATAATTTTGTTCTAGCAACTCCTAGGCATTTGAACAATAAAGATCAACCTGCATTTATATTCAAAGTGGACATGCTCATTTCTATATAAAATTAAGAAATGAAAAAGGTTTAGATCAATTTTTCTTTTATATAAAAAAATATTTGGGTATTTAGTATATCTCTGACAAAATTTAAGTATATTTGTTCATTATTTAAATAAATATTAATGACTATTTTAAAAGTATGACAGATAAATATATCTTCCCCTCTCCCCAGGTAAATGACACCTATTACTATGTTTTCCCAAATTGGGAAAACAGAAAAAAATATGTGTAATCATAAATGTATGCTTCTCTATACATAAAAAAAATTATACATAAAAATTTTTCCAAAGGACACATGATGTAAGTAATATAAACTAACATAGAAATTATAAAAAAAAATAATAACCAACGTTTTCTATCATCAGAGTTTATCCTGTTAGTAAAATTTATTTTATTCTGGTGAGCTAAAATGATAAGAACTGATATTATGATGAGTAAACATTCCCAAATAATATATATATATATATATATATATATATATATATATATATATATATATATATATATATATATATATATATATATAAATTATATTTATTATATATATATATATATATATATATAAAAAAATCTGTTCGATGTTAATATAACAAGGCAATATTCAAATGTTTTCAAGTGTTTCACAATTAAAATCAGTTTATCACATTTTATATAGATGATTTTCCTTAATAACTTTATAGGTTATTATGACCTTCAAAACAAACTTTTTGAATACATTTATTGATTTATTTGGTATTACATAGTGAGACAAGATTTAAATGTTTCAAGTGGAGTATAACTAAAATCATTTTACCCATGTTTTAATCCAGATAATTTTCCTTGAAAATGACTTTAGAATTTTATTGCAATTAACATATTTAACTTTTTTTAAAAAAAAGTCTTTATTGATTCTATTCTTTCCTCTGCGGTAATATTTGTAACACTTTAAGTAATTGGGAAATTTATCAGACATTTTTTAAAATCTTATTTATATGCGTTGCACATAAAAATTTTAAAATTAGATATTTATTTAATTACATTTCCATTTGGCAAAGTAATAACTGTTTACCAATACTAAGACAAATTTATCAATTATAAATATGATATCCTTAGCATTTTTAATGAATCTGTAGTCGTTCATTTCTATCATTACACAAGTACGCACTAAAAACAAAATTTGCAGATGAGTTTTTTTTTATTATTTCTTAATAAGAATAAACAATAAGTTCATACATTTTCCTTTTACTTTATTAAACTTTAGATGATTTCAAACATGAATTTTTGATTTATTTACTATATATATCATAATACTTTTCTTCAAAATTATTTTGAATTATTTTTTTCTTGAGATTTTAATTTACAAGCACAATATTGTTCAGCTGATTAATAAGAGTGGCACAAAATATAAACAAACATTATTAGCTCTTTCTTTTAACTATAAATAATTTGTGCATCATTTTGAAAGAAGAAATATTAAAAATATGAATAAAATAAAAGCAAAAGCTTACTTTTTCTTGAATTTTTCTGGGTTTGAAGCAATATTTATGGGAGTCAGTTATGATGCACAAGATTTCCATTTCCTTTCCAGTATAACTTTTAAGAACCATCAATCGACAAAGAAGTGATATTGAAATCATATCAAGGTTTTTTAGATTTCTATTCAATCATTTTTAGATATCAATATATTATAATTTCATTCAAATAGATTCCAATATTTTCTGATTTTTTTAGCTTTTTCTTCTTTATTTTATGAGAGTAGAATCCAAGTCTCTTGTTTCTAATTCTTTTTTTCTTAATCCACCCCCCCCTACAACTTTGTTTTAACATATACAGTTTTTATTACAAAACATTGTGATAAGAAATTCACCAGTAATCTTAGTGTGAATATATTAACATTATCCCCTCTGGCTTCATTTTTAATAACTACCCATAATATCAAAAACTATTTTAAATTCACTACAAAAAATATGCTTAAGAATTAACGGCGACCATTCATTTTACAAGATTTACAAATTTGATTTAATTATTTATTTATTTCAATTGCTATTCAACGATAATAAAATAGTAATATATTTATCTCTCAATTAACAACAATATTTTTAAATTGTTATTTTATTCCTAGTTTCAAACGTACACTGCATTTAAAATCTCATCTCCCCTCAAGCAGATTTCCTAGTGCATCCAAAACAGTTTTTATTTTAAGGCCAATTTATTAAGATTTTAATGCCAAATATATTATTATTTAAAATTTTGGATTGTTTAATATGGGGACCTAAATAAAAAGTCATAATATATATATAAATTATTAATCAATGTCTGTATTCCAATTATAATAAAATGTATATAATTATTCAAAACAATACAATAATTAATACAGTAAAAATATTATAAAAACAAATATATACCATAATTTAATAGAATTACTTCCAACTATCTAAGTATTCATTATGAACTAATTTTAAATTGTATTACAAAAACTGTTACAAATATATACAAAAAAAATATGTCATGCATAAATTTTCCCACAATTCATTATTTTTTTATATTAGCAGCCTGCCTATTTATCAATCATTGCTTTCCATTTTTTATTAACATAGCTTCTTTAATTTTACATTTATTATTATTTTTTCAATACAAAAAATTTAACTTTATTAAAATTAAAATCAAAACCATACTTCCATGTACCATTATGATCAAAAAATACTAAAGACAATACACCATCACTTGTAACACTCTATTGTCTTGATTTTTATACCCATTTTGAGTTAGTATTTTAGATCTAGTTTCCAGAGTTCCAGCACTCCACATAAGTGAGCCACAAGCTCAAAACCAATTGGTCTGCATATGGGGACCCCAATAAAGATTTTGAATTTTTTCTCTTTTGGCACTTATAAAATAAAAGCTTGATTAGAGCTATTGGTAAGCTCCATCTAGTGATCATAAAATGCAAACTTAAATGCAAGTTACAAAATTTATGACTTAATTTAATTATTATAAGTGTACCTTTGAAGGTTTTTGCAATGCTATATATTGCAGAGGCTATTACTATATGGTGAAAATGAGCTGAATTCTGACCCATATATCTATCTGGTTTGTAAGGCTGGATTTGAAGACATTTACATGTCTGCTAAGTTCATGCTTTCAAATTGATAGAAACATGTTTTTTAAGTGCTGACTTTTGAGTTAGTATTTTAGATCTAGTTTCTAAAGTCCCAGCACTCCACTGACATGAGTCATAAGCTTGAAACCAAATGGACTGGAGATAGGGGCCCTGATAGAGATTTTGATTTTTTCTCTTTCGGCCCTTATAAAATAAAAGCTTGATTAGATCTATTGGTATGCTCCATCTAGTGATCATATATATATATATATATATATATAACATTTATTATAATGTTAAATATTATAAATATGAGAATGTTATATATATATATATAACATTTATTATAATGTTAAATATTTGCAATTTCACGAAGCTTTCCACTTATATATATATATATAGTTCGTCTTGTGAAGTAAGTGAAGTGTTTTTTTTTCAAAAATATTTATCAATGATTTTCAAATTAAAACATAATATTGATTTTTGAGTATAAAATTTTTTCGAAGGCTGATCCTCACACTTATAAAAAAGAATTAAAAAATTCTATAATTAGAGAAAAAGATTTGATAAAAAAGATTATTGATTTTCTTTTCTAAATATATTTCTATTTACATCTTGATGATGAAGAAATATTTTCAAACTAATTCTAAATTTAAAAATACCCTTTTGACTTCGCAAATGAAAAATCATATCTTTATATAAATAAAATATGAAACAATAAAAGAGTTGAAAAAATATTTTTTATTATATTCTTTTATTTCTTTAAGATATAAAACATTACGAATGCTAGCACACATACACACACTTACATAAACACACACACACACACACACACACACACATATATATATATATATATATATATATATATATATATATTAAATACCATATAAATATATATTTTATTTGGGCCTTGTATAAAAATTTACAAGTTTGATAAAAAAAAAAGCAATTTGTTTCTTGCAGGATATTTATTTCTTGGACAAAACACCTGTACTAAAAGAGATTTATTGATTTTTTTCATTAAACATTACCACACATAAGAATATATATTCTATACATCTCTATAGAGAATATAGCTAAATGATGTTTATGTGGTATTGAATTAATTTTTAGAAAATTAAAAATATTTATTCAAAGACAAATATTTTGTTTTTATTAATAGTATTAACCGAATAATGTTCTAATCATTCAATCAATAATATAAAATAAATAACTTTTAAAATTTTTTCCATACTTATATATATATATATATATATATATATATATATATATATATATATATATATATATATATATATATATATATTGTGGATATATGTCCTCATCTCAAACACATTATTTAATTAAGAAAAAAAAACCTTTTATATATATATAGATTTATGTGTGTATTTATTATTATATGATGTATAAATAGGTAATAAATAAGCAGTTGTAAAGAGAATGTAATGAGAAGCAATGTTTAATATATGGATTTATTATATTTTATTAAATAATGTGTTAAATTATTTAGCTTATATATTCTTATTAAATAAAGCAGATCAGAAAGAAAGTGTAAAATAAAGTGATCAAGATTAGTAGATTAGGATATGAAAATGTACACATGTGAGTATGAATGTTTAAACATAAAACATTTTTACACCTATTTCTAGTAACTATAGATTGCCAGCTTTATTGTTTGTGTTATTTGTAACTAAGATTATTTTTAGAAAAGGGGTGCTTTGATGGATAAATAATTATTAATCTTCTTATTAGTCTTTTATTAATTGCGACAGACCATCAAACTTGTGAAACTTTGATCTTTGTATCAAGATAACAGGATTTGCAGCTGGCCTTTTTGGTCAGAAATTTGTAATAAAAACATAGTGAAATAATATTGAAGGGGCAGTTCAATTTTTGTTTGGAGGAGAGTGATCTAACAATATGTAGTTTTAAAAAAAAGTCAATCAGTAATATTACTAAGATCAGTTTTTTTTTTTTTTAATGTTGGGGAAAAGGAGATGTAGCTATCATTTTTTTTTAATGTTATGAAAAAAAGAGTGAGCAATTGATTTTTTTTTCACTCTTTAAAAATTGAGGAAGGAGAAAAATGACACTTGTTTTAAAGTCAGTATAGATGAAGATGTGCATATATATAAGTAATTGCCAGCAATATTAAGAAAAAAGAAATGGAATAAAATTGAATTTCTTGGAAGAAGTTATTGACAATTCTATAAAATGATATTAATATATTTTGCTGTATATAATACAAATAATTTTCATTGCTAAAACCATTGTTTCTGCTTCCTGGAATAATACAGAATGGGTTAAATCACTGATCTACTATGGACTCATATACTGGTCCATAGTAACCAAAAGAATGGACAAATTTAAACCCAGCCACAAACATCATCTAATAATCATCTTTGACAAAAGCCAAGAAGAGAGGTAAGATGAATAAAAGCCATATATAGCCAGGTTTGAAGCTATGAATCAAATTTTTGTTAAAGTTTTCCTCAGTCATCTAAAGTGTATACAATGATGGTTTTTGAAATGGTAGAATCAAGCCAGTCAACTAATTTACGTTATCAAAAGTATCAACAATAAATAATTTTAAAATTGTGGAAATAAGCAAGTCAATTAATTCATGTTTATCTTAAAAGTATCTGCAAAAACGTTTCAGTTTTTAAATGGAGCAAATCAATTTAGTGAAGCTATACGTGAGACAAGCAGTCTGAAAATTCAAACTTGAGACATTTATAAGAAGTGAAAATAATCAGGTAACTATGAACTTTCATTAACAGATCTTTTATTCTTACTTATTAAAAGTAAACCTTAATTTATTGGTCAAGGCATTTTTTTTTTTGATACAGAAACATTAAAGGCTTGTTTATCAATAGTTATTCTCAATCACACATAACATAACACAAACACAGTTTAAATCTTTAAACTTAAATTTTCATTATTTTTTATTATTTTTTTTATATTATATATTGTAATATTGAAATGTTTTTTTTTTATTGTTCTTCCTTTGTTATGATAATGAGCAACCTATAAATATATGCATTTTATAATGTTTTTTTTTTAATCTTGTTGCATATTAAAATTGATATAATGTAATTTATTTTCTTTTGCTCAAGTTTGCAATGATATTTTTTTATAATATTTTTATATGTGATTTATGTATTAATCCATCCCTAATATAGGGGTATACATTTTAAACATATATGTTAACATTACCGAATGTGTGCGTGTATAACTGATAAACAAACATGGCAAAATAATAGGTTATGCATAATTAGTTTAAATATGGTAAATTATAATGCAGGGATTCATATTTGAATGGAAGTGAAATAAAACACACAAGTTACATATGAAATTTATTTTTATGATATAATAAGTTAGGAAAGTCTTAAGTAAGCATTCAATGAAATATTTTTTTTTTTAAATGTCATTTTAAGCCAGCTTATTTTAAAATATCCAAAATGACAAACATGTATATTAAATTTATTTGGTTATACGTATATAAATTTTTGTATTAATTCTATATTTAATCAATGTAATAATAAGCCATTTATCTAATTAGTAAATTTGATTTAAAAAGTAAAAAGAAAGAGGAATAGTATTAATAAAATATAATTATATATATCTTAATTGGTTTCCGAGTTATTATTAAAGATATTATATTTTTCTTGTCTTGATTTTGTTGTTTTAAATGATCATATCATCGCTCGAAGATATTAAGAATCATCAGCACTAGCAAATATTAAGTAAGTGCTCGCAAAATGTTAAGTAAGCTAGAATGTTGATTTACATTTAAGGATTATGCTTGATAATAACCAAGTTTTAATAATTATAGTTGTATAGTAAAATGCTAAAATTATGTTGTGTCCATGAGTTTTGATCATCCTCATCAAAGATGGATATCATATTATTGATTAAAACACCGTTTAAAAAATAGTACTGTACATGAGTTATGATCACCATCATTGATTAAATAAATTATAAGCATTAAATCTAATGTTTAACATAATTAATATATTTGGTAAATAGGGGTTTATAGAAAGTTGAATATCATGCATAGAGATGCATGATGATCAGTCATCATCACTGGTAATATTGAATCCTAGTTTTAACTATAAAAGTATTTTAGTAAATAACCATAAACTTATATAAATGCTAGTAAATGTAATATTTAAATCCCAGTTTGATATGGGATGATTTTAAAAAGTGCCTATGAGTTTATAAAGATAAATTTATTGTTGTGAGTTCATTATAAAGCTATGGCCGATATCATCACCATCATCATCATTATCATCATCATATTATGATAAATAATTAAGTTAAGTAACTAGTTAAATGGCCATCCATATCAGTAATGGTCTAAACGATGCTTGTTTGGAAGCCATTAATAAGATTATACTTGTCTGTTCATCAATATACGTAAAATGAGCTAGTAATATCTATAAGAGTCTTTGATCTATATAAATTTTTGGTGATATAGGGATCTTGTAATTTTATTGACATAGATAAAATATAAGAATGTCATTTTTTTTGTTCATTAGTCATCCAAGTCATGTGTGGTAAAACTGTACCGAATGAATTTGAACTCAGTACACTCTACACAGATATTTATCTAGATTTAAAACAATCTAGTGGTGCTCGTGAGAAAACACATATACTTAGCGAAACTGAATAATGAGTGATTTAATCCCTTTCCAACTTAATGATATTAAGTTTATATGATAATTTTATATGTTGTTATAAATAGCACAAGTGTGTGCGTGTGACCGTGAATGGTCGTATATACATGGAAAGAGGAATGAGAAGGATTCTTGCTTAAAATAACCTATTATTGGAGTTAAGCATAATGCACTCCAGGGATCTGACGGTGGGTAATTTTATTCAGTTGCTATATTTAATATTATTTTATTTGATGACAATGGCCAGTATGTTTTATTGTTCAAAGACTTTCCCAATACCTAAATGTTTTAAATCTTTAATGATGACAGTTTTAATTTTCATTTGGTTATTTTATATGGAAAAAATGAGATAATTTATTTACTTCATTAATAGCATGACAGAATTAATGTTTAGGATAGTTGCAATCGGGCTATAATGTTATATTTAATTAATTATAAAGTAGACACCTAAATAGAGCATGATATGCATATATTCTTATTTTCATGTTAGCGTCATCCTTATTTAATTATAAATTGTATTCTAGCTAACACAGTAAATTGATTTCTCATTTAATTTTACTCGGTTACAAATGATGAACCGCTGGAGCATATCATAAATCCTGTTTAGAGTTTAGTTATTGAATTATTAACAACTATCATTTTATCACTCATCAATATATATATATGGTCAGTTACAAAATAGCAGCCTTTTTTTCATCATTACATTATTTTGTATGCTGTTACAAATTTTTCTTACTGTTACAAATGACAGATTATGAGTATATTTTAATAATTAATAATTTCGTCTATTTTTATTTACATATACAAATGGTGATATATATATATAACCATGTGGGAGAAGATCGATTTAAAAATTTCGTCCATTTGGTTATATATATATATATATGGTGATATATATATATAACCATGTGGGAGAAGATCGATTTAAAAAAAGGATATAGAATAAAATTTTGTTTACTCTTTAATAAAATAACTAGAATAAAAACTTCATTGTGATAAGCAAAATTGTAAAACAAATTGTTGACTTCTCTTTTAGAAAAATGACAATATTATAAAATTATTTATTATAAATTCGATCTACTCCAGCAACAATTTAAATATTCCACTGCACTGGTTCCTTAGGCAGAGAGCATAATACCCATGGGTTACCTACATACGGGCCAAAGCTATATAAGATATATAACCATAACCATCTTTCCAGGCCACATATCTTCTTGACTATTGAATTCAACCCATGTCATTCAATGCACTTATTTATTTTGCAGTAAACGTCAGGTGCCAGCTAACTACAAGAAGTAGTTAATATGTCCCTGAATGATGGCAAACTAATCCAGTGCCTAAGAAATCCCAACTAGATCAACAGAAACAAATGGAATAAACTATGCATCTAACTTCTTTGCCAAATTGTTTTAGTGGTATAATTAAAGAATTGCCCAAAATGCTAAATTTCCAAGAATAATTCATTTAATAATACGTTAAAGCAATTTATAAATTGATTAATCAATCCTTCTCTGAATAAAATAATAATATATAACATATCTGGCACCCATATTGCAAATAAACATAAAACATTAAAATAAGTACAAAGCGTTAAAACATGCACATATATTGTACCATAAGATATTTGTATGTTTAAGAAAGTATTATAAATATCTGTTCATTACACTAAACCTGCACATAAATAGTTCATTTTATGCTGATTATAGAGTTCATTTTTAGTAGACTCTGGAGATATTTAAAGATTGCCATGGCTACTTATAGATTAATATAAAAAAAGCAGGAATAGGAATAAGAAAATGTTATTACCTATAAGATTTTAAACATTGTGGCTTCTTGCTTTTTGCTGCTGCATCTATGGTTTATGAACTGGTTGGATTTTAGGCATCTGATGCAGTACTAACAATTGTGGTTTTTGGCTACTACTATTTTAGGCAGTTAGACATTATTGGGAGTTTCATATTATTAGAAGGGCATGGATTCTATCAGACAGACTGCTGATGTTCTTGTGGATTAAGGCTGGAGTGCAGTCGCATGCTCCACTTCTGCTTACATGGCAAGGTATTCATTGAAAAATAAGTCAAATAGGTGATTGAATCTAGATACATGAATGACTGAATGACAAAATTTGCAGTCCTATTTAAGTGATGCCACCTTGTTGTTATATTTTAATTAATTTTAAATCCACTAATTATTTTCATTGTTCAAAATCCATACACTGCTTAAGTTCATCAAATTTTGGATAAGATGCATTTTAATTAGTTCTGTTGTTTATGAATTTTAATTTATTAATTAGTAGCCATTGCTAATCCCATTCCTATGCAGCTTATTTCTATATGTCATTTTTAAGTGAATTTTTAAATTCAATTATAAGCTTTCACTTATTTTAATATTTAATTTTCGTATTTTATTTGCACACATACATTTATTTTCTTTATATTTAAAATCAATCTCTATTCATGCATCACTTATACTTAAAATAAATGAAAAAGGACATTTTTGCTTTGAAGATTTTTTTCTCTTTAATAGTTTTAATTTTTTTCAGTTAAATTAGCCATGGGTTAACTGCATTTTCTTTAAATGCAACTCTTTAACTTTCCAAATACCATAAATATCTCATTTAAATACCACTCTTCTTAACTTATTCAGAAGTTTAATTTTTGCTAAGTTACATTTTCTCCCTTCTCTAATTACTCCTTAAACTTTCTGAATAATATTTCTTTTTCTTAAACTTTTATAATTAATTCTTTCAAAGGAGATTTTTTATTTTAATCATTTGTTGATAAAATTTGGATTGATTTTATTATTTGTTACTTAATTTTAAAACTTTTGCATTATCTATGAGATACAGGTGACAAGAAAGATTACATTGACCAATATCCCACAGGATATTACCTAAATGGCATAAGAACACTATCCCCCCTATTATTATCTCAAATAAATAAATTTATAGCATTCTTATGACTTTAATAATACCTAATCATTAAAATTAAACTAATAATTAAATCTTAATTATTTATCTATAATAATTCAGCTAAATAAAATCTCAGATTCATAAAACTACTTTAAGTTAATCAAAATCACTGTAGTAAAGCATGATAAGGGATTTAATGTCATACTTTTCCACACCTAACTAATAATAATAATAATAATAATAATAATAATAATAATAATAATAATAATAATAATAATAATAATAATAATAATAATAATAATAATAATAATAATAATAATAATAATAATAATAATAATAATAATAATAATAATAATAATAATAATAATAATAATAATAATAATAATAATAATAATAATAATAATAATAATAATAATAATAATAATAATAATAATAATAATAATAATAATAATTATAAATATGGTTTTAATTTCTCCTTATATGTAAAAACAAAAAATACTTAATTGTATATTAATTAGAGAAAATATAACTTACTATTAAAAATTTTTCGGCTGAACGTTTTCGAGGAACCATGCCTCATACTCATAGCCTTCATGAAAAGTGTAATAAATATATGCAAATGTAAATATTCAAATAAGCTACTGTTACGTAGCCCATTTTTTCGAGATCTCGAAGCATGTGTCCTTTCTGTTAATGGCATGGATGTCTCTATTAATATAGAATGCCTCCTTTATTTTTCTCCTGTAATCATTTGACTCTGGGCACAACTTCATACCTGCCAACCCCATTATTCTATGTTCAGAGCCAAATGATTACAGGTGAAAAATAAAGGAGGCATTCTATATTAATAGAGACATCCATGCCATTAACAGAAAGGACACATGCTTCGAGATCTCGAAAAAATGGGCTATGTAACAGTAGCTTATTTGAATATTTACATTTGCATATATTTATTACACTTTTCATGAAGGCTATGAGTATGAGGCATGGTTCCTCGAAAACGTTCAGCCAAAAATTTTTTAATAGTAAGTTATATTTTCTCTAATTAATATACAATTAAATAATAATAATAATAATAATAATAATAATAATAATAATAATAATAATAATAATAATAATAATAATAATAATAATAATAATAATAATAATAATAATAATAATAATAATAATAATAATAATAATAATATTCTTCATTGTATGATCTAATTTTATATATCATTTCATCCACTATAATCCTTATTCGCCATAATAATAATAAGGAAATACTATAACATAATCTTTTATCTTCATATAATGATATAATACATATGTGGTAGCCTCTAATAATCTGAAAAATATATGTGTGGCAGCAAATAGCATTTATAATTTGATGTACTATTATAATAATCAACTTATGACCATAAAGATAATGTAAAATGTAATTTCTTAAATAAATAAATTCCAATAAAATATTAGAATTTTTAAAAATAATACTTTATTTATTTCTGTGCAAATGTTATGTTTAGTTCAAATCTTCTGTGTTTTTTATGAATTGTAATGGGAAAGAAGACAATCTGAACACACAAATTTCGAAAACAAATTTAACAAAGTTTTTATTATAACAAATAAAATAAACAACAATATATTTACACTATTTACAATTTGTATAAGAAACTTGCACCATTAACATCTTTTATTCATTGTAACTCCTAATACAATAGAAAATCAATTTAAGTCTTCACTCTGACTTAAAAAAAATAATACAATTTTTCTATCTTTTTATTATCAAATTTTATGATAAAATATATAATCACTTTATATTTATTCTAAAATATTATTACAATATGCCTCCTTAAAACATACATTGAAGCATAGAACAGAAAACACAAAAAATAACAATATTGAATATGAATCATTTTACTAAATAATATCTCGTTTTGCAATGTTATCAATATTATACATAAAATATCTACTGTTGATTTATTAATACAATATGTGGGCATCATTACTAATCATATTATGATTATTATACTTAATATCTCCTATTTAATATTACTTTAATACGGAATAGTTGCAATTATTGATGTACTTTTTACTATTTAAATAAATACCAAATTGTACCTATGCTTATTTTGTACTGTTTTGTTTTACTACCTTATCTATCTTGAAAAAGATGCATTACTTATAAAATAAAATATTTGAAGTTATTTAACATTTCAAAGCAAATTTGCTTCATTTATTTTATTCTTGAAATTTATTTTATTTCCAAAATAAATATAGAACATATTCTATGATACTTTACCATCTAGTTCTGTTGGATTCTTAATTCCATTTTGCAGTAACTCTATTCCTCCTTATAAGTAAATGAACCTATCTTATTCATCCAATAACAGTTTATAAATTCTAAATTATTTATTATTTCTTTGCAAAAATACAATACTGTTCGATGTAATTACTTTGGAAAATCGTGATAGCGAATAGATGTGTAGGCATAAGGAAGAAAACTAGAGTCCTATTCAATAGTACATATTAGATAAAACACCATGGCACAGAGTATCTATAAAATAGAGGCATGACCTATTTATCTATTGTTCTCCACTACCAACAATGATGTCAAGCTATTACTTCAGCTTTATTGAAACATCAGTATTCAAATAAAATACACAATGCCCACAAACAAAATATACCAGCTACAGGGCTTTGTTAACTGTACTTGTATACTTAATAAGATTACAATATGTTACTCCTATTCCCATAATAATTCCTACATTAATACCATCTCATTGGTTTCATATTCTCAAGATTACTACCAAGTCACTATGTTATCAAAATTTCCCTATAGATTTATCAAATCTACACCAACAAATAAAACTAACTAACAGAGTCAAAATAATAAATAAAATTTCAATCGTAATTAGAATGATCTTACTAATCTACAAGAAAAGTTACTTTACTTTCCTATCCAATATTCTTGAACAACATACAAAATAATCATTATCTATACCTTAAATATCTAATAATATTAAAGTTCTTTGTAAAAGAATCATATAATTATTCATCATCATGTTGCATTATATTAATAATATGAAATTAAAGTATGCATATTCCTAGAATAAATAAATCCTAATCTTATAATTTAAATGTGTTGTATAAGTATGTTCTCATACAACCTAATATTCATATTTCAATATTATATAATTCATTCACAATCTGCAAAAGGAAAAAAAAATATACATCATAAAATATCAATATCCACAACTATTACCTAAGTGATATCATCTTGTTAATCACTTATGATGTCTTTGTGTCCATCAATTAAAATAAACATTGCATAATATAATATACATCCATACTTCCACACTTAAAATATTAACTTATTTAAATTATCAAACTATTTACTATAAAATTATAATATCATTAGTACTAAATTAATATTTTGTACCTATTCTACTAATTAATAATATTACACTTAAAAAGTAAAGTTAATAAAATAAATTGAGACTAATTATGTATATCTTCTATATTGATGAATGTTCTTTACAAAATTCCAATGTTTTTTATTTTTGTGGAGAATATTTTTTTTTTTTTTTAAATTCTCTTAACACTTTCTTAGCCTGAAATGCGAATTTGCATTGTCACCTTTAGATTGCTCTAACTCAGTCATTTTATGAGCTATAATGATAAAATTACATTCAATTTTGAGCTTAGATGTGATGATGTGATGTGATGTGATGTATTATGGCTTCTCCTTAAATGAAGTCAAGAATATCTCAGCAATTATGCCCAGATAAACCTGTTAGCCACTTTCTTTTACACTCCCCACTCTAAATTTACCCATAATATGCTCTATCCCATTTCCACAACATAATTTTTGTCAACTCTATAACCTTTATATCTAAATCCCCCTTATCTTTTTCCAAACCCAGCATAAAAACCAATAATTCACTTTCTGTATAATCACTCTTTTCATATTTATTTTTCCACAACTTCATTATATGTACCCTTTCTGTTTTCAAACATTTACATTCAATTAACAAATGCCTAATATTTTCAATTCCTTCCTTACATAATTTACAAAATAAATCACCCATATTTTTCCATTTACATGTATATTATTTTGTAGCTAAAGATCCCGTTCGAGCCTTAAACAATAAACTACTTTCCTTACTATTATCATAAATTAACTCACACCTAATATTCTGTTTATTTCTATATATATTTAAACTCTTTTTACTCTCCATACTATTTCTCCATCTCTCTAACTCCCTAGTCTTTATTAATAAATTTATTCTTTTATCCCATTCCTTACTACTATAACACAATCATCCCATCTTTTGTACAAATATACTGATATAAATTCTTTATCCAAATCTTTTGCATAGCACATTACCTTTCTCACCCATCTTGTTACCTGCCCTTTACTCATAACCCAATTAAATACTATTTTAGCTATTCTTTTATTATCCATAAACTTCAATCTACCAAACATTTTCATTTTACTTTTTGCATCTCTCATATGAAAACTTGACCATCCCATTTCTCCTTGAATTGCCTCCCTTGCTGTCCATACTTCTGCATCCAATGCATGTCTTCCTACTTCTCTTTGAGCTTTTTCTAAATAATCTAATATCTTTTTACTAACATATAATGCATCATTACCATATGTTAACCCTGCTACTGCAACTCCTTTCCATATAATTCTAGCTACATCATATTTATTATATGAAAATACTGTTAATTTCTTTATCAATCCCTTTCTTTTCTTTGCTTCATTTATCAATTTTTTCTCCCATTCATCCAAATAATTTTTCTGATTACTTAAAATAATTCCCAAATAACTATATCTATTCACCACACTTAACTTAATATCTCCCAATAAAAATTCTACATCTTCTCTTTCCTCAGTATTAACCATCATTATATTTGATTTTTCTTCACTAAATTTAATCCCCATCTCTTTACCCACCCTTGCACATGTCCTCAACATAACTTCCATATCTTCTCTTTTTTCTGCACACAAAAATATATCATCTGCAAAAAAAAAAAGACCTGACAAAATATATACTCCCTTACTACCTATTAACAGTATCTCTATCCCTCTTCATAATCTTTCTATTGCTCTTTCTATTTCACTCAAATACAACACAAACAAAATAGATGACATAGGGCATCCTTGCCTTAGTCCCACACCATTTTTAACTTTAATTGATTCTATATTCTCTAATTGATATATATATATATATATATATATATATATATATATATATATATATATATATATATATATATATATATATATATATATATATATATATATATATATATATATATTTATATATAATAATTATTTTTATATAATTTCTTAATAATATCTATTAAAGCTTCATCCATTCCCAAATTTGCTAAACTTATCCATAATCTATTTCTATTTACTCTATCATATGCCTTCTCTATATCTATAAAACTCATATATAACTGTTTATCTGCATTCCTACTCATATCCATAAGTTGTGTAACTACAAATAAACTATCTCCTATACGCCTATCTAATCTAAAACCTCCTTGCATTTCACCCACTACATTATTCCCTTCCATCCATTTTACAACTTTACTAGCCACCATATATGAGAAAACTTTATATAAAACTGATGTTACCACTATCGGTCTATAATTATTCAACTTTCTACGATCCTTACCCTTTCCTTTAAATAATAACCTTACTCTTGTATTACTCCAACTACTTGGGAAAACTCTATTCTGTGCCATTTTATTAAAACAAGATAATAACTTTACTTTTGCCCTATATCCTAAATTCATTACCATCTCTGCTGCCCATCCATCTAAACCTCTTGCCTTCCCACTTTTCAATTTCTTCTCTACCTCATTTAGTTCATTTTCTGAAAAACTAATATTCCCATTACTATATTCTTTCATATTTTCTAATATTCTTTCATTCACATCTAACATCTTTTCTATATTCATTACATAACTATTTAAGATTCTCTCTAAATCTTCTCTAGAACTACACTCAGTTCCCTCATCATCTAGTAATACTAACTCTCTCTCTCCCCTACATTTCTCCTTTTAATATAATTCCAATTTTTTTTACTTCCATCTCTTCCACTTTTATTAATATCCTCCAACAATTTACTATTCAATTTCATTCTCTTTCTATAAATATCTATTTTAGCCAACTTCTTCTTTTCTAAGTACTTTTCCCATTTAGCATTAATATCTTTTTCACTTTCCTTATTCTTAATAGCACACTTATATTCTCTACATGCTTCTTTCCTTTCTTTTACACTTTTACTAATTTTATTTTTTTTATTACTTTTATTCTTTTCAATATTCTCACCTAAAAACCTATTTGCAACTTTTTCTACTTCCTTACACCAATCCTTATACTCATCCCTAACCCACTCTTCCATTATTTCTTCAACTTGTATTTTATACTCTTCCAACTTATTCTTATCATTTACTCTCCATCCACATCTTTCACTATTATGTCTACTTTTATTTTTATTCTCTATCACATTACTAACCATTTTAATTACAATGAAATTATGATCACTAGTGCATACTTTTTCTTCATTATCAAATACCTTAATTTTCCGTATTTTATTTATTCCCTCTTTCTCTACCAATACATAATCTATTGTGTGAAATATATTATTTCTGGACCATGTGTATTGTCCCTCATAAATATTTAATAAATTTCCAATACTCAAATTCACTTTCTGACAAAAATTCTTCAAAAGCTGTCCATTTTTATTATCTACATCATCAATTTCTTCAATATGTCCATTCATATCCCCTATAACCATTATTCTCTTCCCCTTTTCTTTAAAACTTTGTATATCCTTAACTAAACATTCATGTATGTTACTATTCCACTCCAATATAATTTGACTATCTCCAGTAGCTATATAAACTATAGCCACCATCCATTCTTGTCTACCCAACCTTATTTCAAACCACAAGTGTTCTTGACATTTAACAATATTTAAATATTTTTTTGATATAACACCTATACCACCACCCCTTTTTTCTTTTTCTTTTCTATTTATACCCTGCCATACCAACTGTTCCAAAATAGGTTCTTCTTCTTCTCTTAAATGTGTTTCCACTACTGCTAATACCTCAAGCTCTTCATTTTCAATTGTTTTATTTAATTCCATCCACTTTTCTGGTTTCCTACCACCTTGCATATTCAAAAACCCAATTTTAACAATTTCTTCTTTCCTAACTACTCTTTTATAAATTCTTTTAATTCTTTCTTCTCCATTATATTTATAAATTACTTTCTTACCATTAATTTTACAAACCCATTCCTTCTCCATATCTATATTTATATCAAAATCAAATTCCTTTTGTTTACTTCTTATATTCCATCCATTCTTTTTAATAATATTACAATTTAAAAACCCACCCCCCTTTATAAGTTTCCCGAAAATTTTTTTTTATAAATCAAACTCCCTAAAACTTCACTTCCTTGCTTTCCTCAATGCAACCCATCTTTACTATATAACTCTCTCTTTCCAATAAAACAATCCCACACATCCACAAACATAACATTATTTCTCTCACACAATTTTTTCAATCTCTCATTTATAGAACATGCCCTATAACATGCTGCCCTCTCTTGAATTATTTTACAAGTAAAAAATCAATATTAGGGGTGTTTTTATTCTAACAAAAGAAGAAGAGCAATGCTGATTGGCTGGGCCATCCAGTCACAATACATTCTCAATGCTGATTGACTGATGATGATTTTGTCAAAAAGAGACCACCAAGAAATATTTTTCACCACTGAAAATGAAAATATATGTTTTAGAGTTGTTTTATTATTATTTTTCATACATATTTCAAATTATTTTCATAAAATCTGCTGAAAATATAGTTATTTTACAAAAGTAGTCAGGTTTTATTAAAAAATTGTATACTTTACATGATCGTAAATTGAAAATAAATCAACATTAGCAACAATTTTGACATCCTGTCAAGATTTAGATTACATGAAGCTGTTTATTTGAGTTTAAAACAAAGTTTAATGTTTTAGAATATTTTTCTGGCATTTATTTAAATATTATAATAATGTATTTTGGTTAAAATATGTTGAAAGTATAATTATTTTTAGAAAAACCACTAAAATTTTACTAAAAAGTTCTTCACTTTTTCATAACATAAATCTGGGAGGGATATAAATGATGTTTGCATTGCTTGTAATTTGCTACAATCTTTTCTTTGATTTTTCCACATTTGAATATTTCTATAAAATACAAATAAAATATATATTTTTGAAATAACTTTCATTTACTTTTTTAACATTACAAATAATTAATATACTTTTTGAAAACAAAACTAAAATTAATATATATTAAAAGATGAAAATATTTCTATCAAAGAGTTTGTCACTTGACCAATTAAAAGTTTCAGAGTTTTACTTCACTTGTCCAATAATAGAAATGATCCATGAAAGAGTTAAAGAGCAATTAAAACCCCGGCCATTGCTAAGTTCTCTTGTTCTAGTGCTTAATGACAAAAACTTCCCCGAACTTGGCACATGCACTTTAAACTCCTTCCTGCACAATGAACAAAGTTTAAAAATCATATGAATGATAAAATTATAATGTGATGTCTAAAAATCTTGAAAAATTAATCAAAATAATAATTGATCTGTTCTGGAAAAGTTTATAGAATAATAGTTTATAGTTTCTATTATCCATAACAATGATTATTAAAATAATAATAAAACTATAATATTGAAAATAATATTTTGAAAAGTTTCTTCTCTTTAGGATCCTGTATCGACTTGGTGATGCATCATATATGGTGACTGGATTTTGTACATCCAAATAAAACTTTTTGTGCAATTTTTTAAAAAATATTTCCATAAATTCAATATTTCCGTTTACTCACAAATTCATCATATTTTAGGTTTAATTGTCAGGATAATTTATTATTTATTATCCAATTATAGCTATTTTCATTTATTCTTCAAATTATCGGTTTTTTAAATAAACTCTTGCAAACACGTATAACCTTACATAATTTAGGTTTTATTACATATGATTTAAAATATTCATTTAGATATTATTTATGACAGTTTTTCTTAAATTATTCATAATGTTTTTCTTCACAAAGATAAAACATTTTTTTTTTACTTCCATTGCTTTATTTTCCATAAAATTTCATTTAAGTTTGTTGTATTATTTATCAATTTTTAATATGACTATCTCACTACTAAAAAAAAATGTGTTGCTACTTTAATTTACAAATAGATTTTCTGTTAAGCTTTCTGCATAATGCCCAATATAATTATTTATTTAATGAAATAGTTATCTTTGTTAAAATAACTAATATTACATTAATAATTATCATTCTTACTTTTAAAATTTTCTTAATAAAGCATGTATTACTTGTTGGCATTCCCATATTTTTTTACTGTGAAGTCGTATTAAGTTTTGATGAAAATTCTGGTAAAGGGAACTTTAATTTAGCACTAAATCCTTTAAATAAAACATTATCATTTATTTATAGTACACTCTCTTTGAAAATTTAAAATTAATATCCTTATTAGTTTCAAATAAATTATACAAGAGCACTAAATTGCCTCTACATTTTCTTTCAACTCATACAGTTCATCATGAATCTTTTGACAAGAGACATTTAGTTCCTTCATTTCTCTCTTTTGGATTTCTTGCTGTCCTCCTGTCCTGTCTATTCATTCCTGCATGTTTTCTAATTTTTGATGCATTTGTGTGCCTTGTTTTTCTATGTTGTTCTTTTGCCTTTCTACTGTATTTTTCACACTCTGGATATCCCCTTGGGCTTCTCAAAATTTTCCTAATGTACTTTCTTCATGTGCAGCTATCTTTTTTGACATTCTAGAGTGAGCTGTTCCATTCTCCTTTCCATGCTTTCTAGCTTTTGGTTCATTGCTTTTCTTGCTTTGTCAACCATTGCCTCCATCTTTTCTAGTATTTATTTCTTGGCTTTTCTATCATTTCCCTTTTCTTCTGCTCTTTCCCTTTTATCATTTTGCTTTTCGTCACTGTCCTTTCTTTTTCTCTCTTTACTTTCCCTTTTATCATTTCCTTTTTCTTCTGCTCTTTCCCTTTCTTCTTGGAATTTATTTTCCATTCGGCTCAGGCTCATAAGGATGGCCATTAGTTTTTCCGGTTTTATATTTGCCTCATTTTTATGTTGGTCTCTCATGACTGCTGCAGGTTACTCTCTTATATTTTCATCTCTACCAGTTTTTAATTCCTCTTCTGTATTACTACTATCTATATCTTCTACTATCTCTTTCCCTGACCTAAGCATTTTTCCTCTTTACTCTATTGGTTTTTCACTCCTATCTTCTCTAATCTCCTCTACTTCTTTCATCATCTCTTCATTCATTTCCATGTTTAGGTTTTGATTATTCAAATTTTATACATGGTTACCTTGCCCTCCTTTCCCCAATAAGTCTAAATTTGCTTTGTTGTACAACCTTATTTTATCCTATCTCTAGAAGCCCTCTTTGCAAATGAATCACTTTAACTATTAGCCTTGCTCACCATTTTATATCTCCCTCCAATACTAACATACATAAAAGATTTAATTTAAAATATATTTAAAATGCAACTCACCATAGGTTTCCTTCTGCATATTCCATATTTCTGTTCTTGGTTTATTTATCATATTATTATTTCCTGTGGTTTACAAATTTTGTATACCAAATACTCATATATTTCTCTTGCCTGATTTTTCCCTTTTTTGTTTCAATATTGCTCACTTCAGTCTTGAATCACACCCTCATCATTAAAAAAAAAAATAAAATAGTAAAATATTCTCTCCCTCTGATAACAAATTTCTTTGAAGATAATTTTCAGTTTTCTTAAATTACATTGGGCACCAGCTATCAGCAGGTGAGATATATGTGCAATGCTTTTAATATACCACATCTATTGTGATTATATATATATGTTAAAACGAAGATTTGCACAGGTTAAATTTATAAAATACATATTTTGTGGGTTCATCCATGTTAAAAACTTTTAATATTAATATACTGACATTTTGAATTGGTCACACAAGCCATCCACAGAGTTATAAAAGATAGAAAGACGGTTGTAAAGGCGCTACAATCACTGATTTGAAAAAAAATGTTAAAATTCCACCAATAGCAAAAAAATGTTAAATTTAGGAATGTTTTTTAAAAAAATCTTTCCAAATAGGAGGAAGTTTTCATGTATCATCTCGCTTATTGATACAATCTGGCCTTTTAGGTATCTCAATGGCTTCTCTAATTTTGCATTGGTAGAGATTATCAGATCTGGATATGATCCTGGTACCAGAAAAAATTATTTTATGACCTGAATCTATAGTATGGAGTGAGCGTGATGATGAGTGTTGTTTAACTGCATTAGCATGCTCATCTCTCCTAACACTGATGCGACGATTACTCATACGTATGTAAGAAGCTTTACAATTTTTACATGAGATTTGATAGACACAATGAGATTCAAGAGAGATTGAATCCTAAGGCTTCGTTATTATATTGATGATATTTTGATGAGCAGAAAATGCTGTATCTATATTATAGCATTTTAATATACATCCGATACTGTCTGTAGTTCCTTTTACATATGGAACACAAATCCTAATAGCTGATTTATCATCTTTTTCTTTCCGATTTTGTCTATTTTGGGCTTGAAATAAGGCTTTTTTATAAATTTGTAATTATAACTATTTGCTAATAAAACACTATTAATATGATTTATTTTTTTTCATTCAGATGTGTCTCATCTGAAAGGTTAATTGCTCTATTTAAAACAGTTTTGGCTGCAGAAACTATCTGAGTTAAGTGATGATGAGAATGGAAATGCAAATATCTGTCTGTGTGTGTATCCTTTCTGTAAATAGAAAAAGATAAACTATTTGGTGTTCTGGTGACTAGAACATCAAGAAAAGGGAGCTTTCCATCAGACTCTGTCTCCATTGTAAATTTAATATGAGGATGCATATTATTTAAATGTAAGAAAATAACATCTAATTTATTTTTTCCATGTTGCCATATGACAAAAGTGTCATCTATGTATCTGAGCCAAATGAGAGGTTTTAAAGATGATGATTCTAAAGCACGAGTTTCTATACAAATTTATAAAAAAAGCCTTATTTCAAGCCCAAAATAGACAAAATAGGAAACAAAAAGATGATAAATCATCTATTAGGATTTGTGTTCCATATGTAAAAGGAACTACAGACAGTATCAGACGTATATTAAAATGCTATAATATAGATACAGCATTTTCTGATTATCAAAATATCAGCAATATAATAACCAAGCCTAAGGATTCAATTCCTCTTGAATCTCATGGTGTCTATCAAAACTCATGTAAAAATTGTAAAGCTTCTTACATAGGTATGAGTAATCTTTGCATCAGTGTTAGGAGATATGAGCCTGCTAATGCACTTAAACAACACTCATCATCATCAGCTTTCTCACTCCATACTATAGATTCAGGTCATAAAATAGATTTTTCTAGTACCAGGATCATATCCAGATGTGATAATCTCTACCAATGCAAAATTAGAGAAGCCATTGAGATACTTAAAAAGGCCAGATTGTATCAATAAACGAGATGATACATGCAAACTTTCTCCTGTTTGGAAAGATTTTTTTAAAAAACATTCCTAAATTTAACATTTTTGCTATTGGTGGAATTTTAACATTTTATTCAAATCAGTGATTGTAGCAGCCTCTACAACTGTCTTTCTACCTTTTATAACTCTGTGGATGGCTTGTGTGACCAATTCAAAACGTCAGTATATTAATATTAAAAGTTTTTAACATGGATGAACCCGCAAAATATGTATTATATATATATATTGAACCAGATTGATTTCCGATTCAATGGTTTTATTACTAAAATTAAAAAGGGAAAAACAACTTCATTTTCATTAAATGTCTAATGCTAAATTTTTTATTATTATTTAAAACACATACACATTTATATTTAAAATAGATCATTTAATGTTTATAAAATTGATTTTAAAATAGTTTACTTTCACCGCCTGTTTTAATCAATTTGATTAAAAACAGGCAAGCTTGCTAATTATATATTCCTGTTAATTTTATTGTAATTATTTTTAAAGTTAATTCTAAAAAGTGGAGATTTAGTTGTGTATTTGTCGTTTTTGTTTCAATTATCCCTGGTTGGAATTCTTAAATTAGATTGAGCGGGAAATTAATATTTGCCCTGCCCGAGATATAGAATTGGACACTAAGAAAAGTTTTTCATGGAAATGTAGCGAGGCAAGGATAGCCTGCCAATTTCAGGTCGAGAGGAGATTGATTATTAGAGAAGGACACACTTGGATTATCACCTGCTGAGAGATACTGTTTTGAGTAGCAGTTTGGATGTTTAATTCCTGCTAAAAACTTAAATAATTATTGACAAACTTTGTTGCTGTGCAAGATGTCAAAATCTACTGCTATGAGTTTTGCCATCATCAGAATGTCTTGCTTATTTCAACAAAGGATGGACCCATGCCTAACAGTTCTCCTTCAGTCATGCCATGAGCCTCTAAAATAAACACTGCCTCTACCTTGCCACTGTTAAAGGACCTGAAAATGAACTAAAGATAAATGTGCACACTTTATGCGAACTGTGCTTTATTGTAAGATGAAATTTTCTTTTATTCTTTCCAGGGTAAATTTCTTTTCATTAAATCTTCTCTCAATCTAATAATAAATCTGTATTCATAAATTAATATTTAACTTCATTTTCATTGGCTATATTTATTCTCTTTTATTGTACTTTGCCGTGTGTCTTGGAATCTTAGTTTTAAGATTCCAAGTTTGCTTTCCATTGTTGTTTCTTGGAGAGTTACATGTGAGTTTTTTTTATTTTTATGCTTACCTGTAATTATTTTAGTAGCCCAAATTAATGTTAAATACGGTGTTTGCACTTTTGCAAACCCAAAAATCTTTTGGTTGGTGACTTTATTTTCATAGTCTTCATTTCTTATATCTCTGAAAGCAGAAACTATAATTGTTTTTGCTTTGTAAAAAATTTTAGCCACCAGCAGGAAGAAAATATTTATTCCTTTTGTAAATTACAGGTGAGAGAGACTTTTGCTGCTAAAGTATTATTAGCTTTCCTATTTTCGTACTCATGTGCACTCTCCAATAGGTTTATTTTGTATTTACTTGTAAAGCTGAAAATTTGTCAGAGCGTGTAATTACAACGTGTGTCATAAATTTATTTTTTAATTATAATTATTGGTAATTCATTTTTGTTAAATGCTGGGGCAGACATAACTGATTTTCTAATAATTTACTTGTATCCTATTGAGACCCTTAATTCTTAGATTAGTTTTGCCAATCGTTTGGTTGGAGAGTCGCCAGTTTTATTTGTTTGTTTTCCATTCATTCTGAAGCATATTTATCATGGTTCTTCAGGTGGATCAATCATCTTTGCTTTGAATGTAGTTTTAAGATGTAACTTCTACTAGCAGATGACATTTTGGGTCCTGACACATTTTTGGGGGGCCTAGAAAAGCTTGCTGGCCCTGGTTTTGTTGATTTATTTTATGAACCTATTGTTTTCATACCTGTGAATAGGAGGGCCAACAATTACGTGACTTCTCTTCTGCTGAATGAAATTGCTTCCTCCCTGTAGAACTCATTATTAGAGGGTCACTAAGTCTGCTAGAGCAATGTGTTTAGTTTTTCTAGTACACGCCTGAGATAACCCTATTATTTTTTTGTGTAAACTTTTTCTAACAAGTTATTTTGCTCATAAATAAAAGTTAAAATTTGTTTAAACTTAATTTGGCTGATGTTCGCCTTTGTGCTTTGTTTTCTCAACTGTCTAAACAATATTTAAGATATCTTTGTTTCTCCCTGAGTTTAATCTGGTGCATTTTGGTTCGCATATTCTGTCCACCCTTAAAATAAATGTCTAGTTCGTATTTTCAGACTAGTGGTGCCCTTGTCGTCAGTATATGTGAATCTTAAAGCATCCTCCCATTACAATATATATATATCCCCAAAAATTTATTCTCCCCCCCAAAAATAAAAAACTAGGGAAAGTAAAAACAAAATATAATTTTGAGAGAGGGTTTAAAAATTTTTATTATATAATAATTAGCAAATGATGGAATGATTATGAGACAATGAGCAAGAATGAGATATGAAACAAAGTTAAATTTAAAATTAATTTAATAAAGTTAAATATTGAAATAATAATTAAAACAATAATTACAATGACTATATGCATTGTCTCACTCACAGGTGATTAAGGGATACAATTTAAATTTCAGTTTTGGGTTCACATGCAGGTGATGGTTGAATAAATACAATTATTTATAGCTGAGTTATCCTTAATTTGGTTTGCATATGTATGTGGTGGATAGAAACACTCACATCTGATATCAGATTGCTAGTTACAAATTATTTGGTTTCTTACATATATGTATATCTCTTGTAGGTGATGATTTAATATTAAAGCACTTCCAGTTTATATATATAGCATTTTAATCACTCGCAGGTGATTGTAATTTTAGGTTACAACTATTTAATTTACTTAGCTATATATATAAGTTTATTACTTGCATGTGATAAAGAAATTATAGGTTTGGAAGATACATTTTCATAAGCCTTAATGTTACATTATAAGTTAGTGAATTTGCTCATGATTATCTATGCTTAGTTTATGCTATATAATGGGATTTAGGTTTACTTTAGAGTTAGTAGAAGTGAATATAAACATTTATAAAGAACATATTTTACTAAGCATGAATATTCAATGTATTCTCTATATAGCTAATATACATATTAAATTAGATTCAAATTCAGATCAAGGCTGAAAATAACAATTATAATGGCGGGCTGAACTGATTATTGGCAGTCAGACTTCAGATACTAAAGCATATAGAAAATACACAATTATGAGTCTCTGCATCTCATATATGTGCCTTATTCACTGGAATTTTACCAGTAATGGTTCCTTTTTACCGAACTCATTGCTGTGAAATAAGAGACATTTAGTCCGGATGATCAAACAACTAATTTAAGTGGGGAGTCTGAGTATACAGAATGGGGAGGTGTGAACCCATCCACCATCTGGAGATTGTAGTTGTCTGAACTAAGAGTAATAGTGTAGCCCTAACATATATGCCCATTAAAGAATACAGCAATAAGTGAGTAGACCATAGCGTTTCTTAATTACACATACATACCACTGACACCATTATTATATAATAAAATTAAGATGTTAAACAATAGTTTTCTTCATGAAACTACCGTGTATCAGTTCATATCATAGTATTTTTAATTATACTATTAAGAAAAGCTTATGAATCCAAGTTATAAAGCTATCTATATGGCATTTATATTTCTAGGGAGGATTATAGCATATTGAGGGTAATTAGACTATAGAATTATAGATTTATGCTGCATTTCATCACTTCAACTGAATATTGGTTAAATATTATATTTAAAGCAAATCTATCTTAGAATAACTGTAAGTTTGTAATTATATCTTAATTAAGCTATTTTATCGATTTCAAAACAGAGTTTTGGTTTGTGCGTCAATATACACGGAATTACATATATACACGAAATTACATATATACATGAAATTACATATATACACGTGAGAATACATATTTACTTCTCACTAGTGCTTTACCTGAGAGTAAAACTCAGTTTTGAATAAATATAGCATAAACAATTACATAATTGAAAATAATAAGGTTTGGTATAGATTTAACTAAAAGAAATGTAGATTCAAAATAAGATAAGATTTCACGTATGTCTAATCTGAAATTTGATTTGTTTTAAATGAAACTTATACAACATTAGCTGAAATTTGATTGATTTAGTTTAAGAAAATATTAAATAGTTTAAGAGAATTGACTAAGGCAAATATTATTATTAGCTTAAAATATTAAATAACTTAGAAATTTAATTATTTAAAAATAGATCATTGTGAATCATACGTGACAAAAGTTATATTAAAACATTTAAAATATCCATTTTAGCAAGTTAAAACTAAATAATTTTTAATTACTCAATAATAGGATGGATACATAAAACGGAATCAATCATAAATAAGTTCAGCAAGTAAACCAATAAATAAAGAAATCATATCAACAAATGAAATGTGTTATTAATGTAAATAATAATTCAGATAAGAAATCATAAAGCAGTTAAATCAGTATTTATCAGTTAATGAATCATTTAACGAATCACAATAATAAATCAGTTAACGAATTATAACAGAAAATTAGGCAAGATTTTAGAATTAAAATAAGATTACATTTTAGAAATAAGTTTGGTTTACATTATTGTTATTATGGCCATAGATTTAGATTAAGCTAGCATTTTAGAATTAGTTGAATTTAGTTGAAAGGCTTTAAAATTGAAGGAGTTTATTACCATTTTCTTCTCTTCTGCTGTCAGGATATTTCATCATCAAGGAACTTCTTTAAGTGGTGGCAGATGTTACTGCATTATCTCCCACATCAGGTAGCTTCTTACCAAGGTTGGAAGGCAAAAAAATTGGCCTCTACTCCGACATCATCATCATCACTCTTTTGCACGTACTTTGTTAAAATATAATGATAGATTAAATTGAAAGATGGCTGCAGCAGTTTAAATATTATCTCACCCCCCTCTCTTTCATTATATTATTTTTAGATTTCCTTTTCCAGCTTTCTCACTGTTGCTAAAAAAAATTGTGGAATCCTGTGGTGTCTGTTTTTATAGGTCACTTTAACCTCAGTCACTTGCAGTAATTTATTCTTTTTTTAATTTAAATCTAATTTTAACCTTAAATTGAAATTGGGTCATTTTATAGTGAAAAGGATTAATTTTTCTGGAGTCATCCTTTCTAGAAAAACAAATCTAAAATATGGGAAAACATTTTGTTATATATGTAACTTGACTATTTAATTTAGCGATAAATGCAGAATTATATAATAATTTTTAATATTTCTTTTAGAATAAATATTTTAAGTAAAGAAATTGTAATGTTTTAATCCTGTTAACATTATTCATTCCTGCATATATGTAGTCTTATGTTACACATACAACATATTTTCCATTTATTTATTACCAGAAATATATATGTACATATCTATGGAGATTTAACTATATAGATGCAAATTTCATACTATATTTAAATATATACACACACCTACATGATTAACATATTTAGGTTTTAATTTAGCCTGTTTTAATACAATTTTAATATGATATAAGTAGATTTGGTGATAGATACATATATAGAAATACTACTATAGAATATAGTAGGTGAAACAGTAGGATTGTCAAAGCTTATTGTTTCAATGTATTATTGAATAAAAAAGATAGAAGAAGGATCCAAACTCAAAAATAATGGGGAATGTTGACAGGGTGGCCATGACAAAATAAAACTCAAAGTTAAAACAGGTTTAAAAAAATACAAAAATAGGTGGATTTAATTTTAATTTTTTTATTAATATTTTTGTTTGATATGAAATATATCTGCGAGGGATTCTAGTTAGTAATGATTGAAATAATTTTTATATAAAATATAGTACATAAGATTAGAAAAAAATATTAACCTTTTTATTATTCATTCTTGTTTAAAAAGTATGCTTAAAGATATGAAAAAAGAGCACATATGAGTTATGATGTGAAAATGTGTGTGGAGTATAGTATTGTAATTTTACACTTTAGCCCATATAGATTTAAAAAAAATTCAATGTGGTAAATGTATTATAGAAGTATTTCACAATTATTATCAAATACTTTATTGGATAAAGGGGAATGGACTCATGGTAATATTTTTTATATAAGATTCTCCGAACATAATAATAAAAATATTGTAAAATGTCTATATATATATATATATATCCACATATATATATATATATATATGATCAATAGATGGCGTCTTTACCAAAACCGCCGAAACAAGTGTAAAATATTTTTACATAAACGCAAAAGGAGTCAGAATTAACTACCTCTTTCATTTTGCTCACCTCCAGATCAGCTGATTTCAAGCTGGTTTGCTTTCGTCAGTGGAAGGATAGAGCTATAGAAACTAGGTCTAAAGACTGACTCTCAAGCGTTTATGCAAAACGTTTATATCAGTTTGCAAGCGTGAATTTTTCAGACTGGTAAAGTCTTCAAACTCAGCCTAGCAAGCTAGATATCTATATGGGTCTGATCTCAGTTCAGTTTCACCACATAGTCAAAGTCTCTGCAATATATATCATTGCAAGAAAACTTTAAAGGTACATTTATGAAAAATAAAAACAAGTTAGTCACGTAACCTGCTATCACTTGTTATTTATGATCAATAGATGGCGTCTTTACCAAAACCGCCGAAACAAGTGTAAAATATTTTTACATAAACGCAAAAGGAGTCAGAATTAACTACCTCTTTCATTTTGCTCACCTCCAGATCAGCTGATTTCAAGCTGGTTTGCTTTCGTCAGTGGAAGGATAGAGCTATAGAAACTAGGTCTAAAGACTGACTCTCAAGCGTTTATGCAAAACGTTTATATCAGTTTGCAAGCGTGAATTTTTCAGACTGGTAAAGTCTTCAAACTCAGCCTAGCAAGCTAGATATCTATATGGGTCTGATCTCAGTTCAGTTTCACCACATAGTCAAAGTCTCTGCAATATATATCATTGCAAGAAAACTTTAAAGGTACATTTATGAAAAATAAAAACAAGTTAGTCACGTAACCTGCTATCACTTGTTATTTATGATCAATAGATGGCGTCTTTACCAAAACCGCCGAAACAAGTGTAAAATATTTTTACATAAACGCAAAAGGAGTCAGAATTAACTACCTCTTTCATTTTGCTCACCTCCAGATCAGCTGATTTCAAGCTGGTTTGCTTTCGTCAGTGGAAGGATAGAGCTATAGAAACTAGGTCTAAAGACTGACTCTCAAGCGTTTATGCAAAACGTTTATATCAGTTTGCAAGCGTGAATTTTTCAGACTGGTAAAGTCTTCAAACTCAGCCTAGCAAGCTAGATATCTATATGGGTCTGATCTCAGTTCAGTTTCACCACATAGTCAAAGTCTCTGCAATATATATCATTGCAAGAAAACTTTAAAGGTACATTTATGAAAAATAAAAACAAGTTAGTCACGTAACCTGCTATCACTTGTTATTTATGATCAATAGATGGCGTCTTTACCAAAACCGCCGAAACAAGTGTAAAATATTTTTACATAAACGCAAAAGGAGTCAGAATTAACTACCTCTTTCATTTTGCTCACCTCCAGATCAGCTGATTTCAAGCTGGTTTGCTTTCGTCAGTGGAAGGATAGAGCTATAGAAACTAGGTCTAAAGACTGACTCTCAAGCGTTTATGCAAAACGTTTATATCAGTTTGCAAGCGTGAATTTTTCAGACTGGTAAAGTCTTCAAACTCAGCCTAGCAAGCTAGATATCTATATGGGTCTGATCTCAGTTCAGTTTCACCACATAGTCAAAGTCTCTGCAATATATATCATTGCAAGAAAACTTTAAAGGTACATTTATGAAAAATAAAAACAAGTTAGTCACGTAACCTGCTATCACTTGTTATTTATGATCAATAGATGGCGTCTTTACCAAAACCGCCGAAACAAGTGTAAAATATTTTTACATAAACGCAAAAGGAGTCAGAATTAACTACCTCTTTCATTTTGCTCACCTCCAGATCAGCTGATTTCAAGCTGGTTTGCTTTCGTCAGTGGAAGGATAGAGCTATAGAAACTAGGTCTAAAGACTGACTCTCAAGCGTTTATGCAAAACGTTTATATCAGTTTGCAAGCGTGAATTTTTCAGACTGGTAAAGTCTTCAAACTCAGCCTAGCAAGCTAGATATCTATATGGGTCTGATCTCAGTTCAGTTTCACCACATAGTCAAAGTCTCTGCAATATATATCATTGCAAGAAAACTTTAAAGGTACATTTATGAAAAATAAAAACAAGTTAGTCACGTAACCTGCTATCACTTGTTATTTATGATCAATAGATGGCGTCTTTACCAAAACCGCTGAAACAAGTGTAAAATATTTTTACATAAACGCAAAAGGAGTCAGAATTAACTACCTCTTTCATTTTGCTCACCTCCAGATCAGCTGATTTCAAGCTGGTTTGCTTTCGTCAGTGGAAGGATAGAGCTATAGAAACTAGGTCTAAAGACTGACTCTCAAGCGTTTATGCAAAACGTTTATATCAGTTTGCAAGCGTGAATTTTTCAGACTGGTAAAGTCTTCAAACTCAGCCTAGCAAGCTAGATATCTATATGGGTCTGATCTCAGTTCAGTTTCACCACATAGTCAAAGTCTCTGCAATATATATCATTGCAAGAAAACTTTAAAGGTACATTTATGAAAAATAAAAACAAGTTAGTCACGTAACCTGCTATCACTTGTTATTTATGATCAATAGATGGCGTCTTTACCAAAACCGCCGAAACAAGTGTAAAATATTTTTACATAAACGCAAAAGGAGTCAGAATTAACTACCTCTTTCATTTTGCTCACCTCCAGATCAGCTGATTTCAAGCTGGTTTGCTTTCGTCAGTGGAAGGATAGAGCTATAGAAACTAGGTCTAAAGACTGACTCTCAAGCGTTTATGCAAAACGTTTATATCAGTTTGCAAGCGTGAATTTTTCAGACTGGTAAAGTCTTCAAACTCAGCCTAGCAAGCTAGATATCTATATGGGTCTGATCTCAGTTCAGTTTCACCACATAGTCAAAGTCTCTGCAATATATATCATTGCAAGAAAACTTTAAAGGTACATTTATGAAAAATAAAAACAAGTTAGTCACGTAACCTGCTATCACTTGTTATTTATGATCAATAGATGGCG